>ML800546.1:40495-90796 GCA_009831015.1 Picea engelmannii
ACCATGTTAAGGGTTGGTGTGGCTCAGGCCGGGTGCGATCCCCGGGTGATTTTGACGGCTTAGATGCCCCTGAGTCGCAGTTTCTCAAGCCACAGGTTAATCGCGTACCCAACAGGTCCCGCACAAATTAACAAACAAAAAAAATTAATAAAAATATAAAAGGTAAAAGACTATAAACTTGAGTGACTAAAAAGAAAACTAATTTGAACATGTTTCACCTAATATGGTGTTTCCTCCTCCTCATAGTCTCAAAAAATATACGAAGGACACATTTATCATTAAATAGTACATTTGGGAAACTTATATGTAGATGTTGTAATGCTCTTTGCTTATTAGCATTATTTATTTTAGACCAATGTCTATGGTGTTCTTTTGACCACTCCTTCATCTAAGTGTTAAATTTTTCTCGATGGAAAATTTTGCCACTTCCAAATTTTAAAACCTTTTTTTTTCCATTAACTTATATATCATCATATTCAAAGCTTCTTCTCTATCTTCTACCAAGACAAATCTTCATCTCTGTTCATCGACATCTTAGCTCCTTGTGCTCAATCATTAATTTACACATTGTAGAATGAATAACTATGATGAAAAATGTGTTATATTGGATTTGATTAGACTGTTATTTCATTAAAAATGCAGGATAAATCATACCATAGTAACATGGTCAAAGACTTCGAGCCCAAGGAATGAGGGGATTTTCTTTCTCATCATACATATATTATATTATATCATATTATAATAGGGAAGTGAGGTTAGAAGCAACATATCATGAGAAAATGGGAACATGGAAGTGAATTGGAGGAGGAGCATTGAGGGGTTGTGATTAATGCACGAGGTTAGTATCCTCCAACCATTAATATAGGTGCGTAATCAAAGTTTTTATTTTTAGTTGTTTGTTGTAGTGGCATAGAGATTTCATTGGTGAGAATAATTATATTTGGTGATCGATAAAGATAGTGTAATAGTAGAAAAATAGGATAAATGATAACAACTAGAAGTAGGATAATGGATGCTAATGCACTCATGGACATGATTTCAAATAGAACTACATGTTTCTTTTTATGTTGATTTTTATTTTCAAGAAAGAGCTTGTTTTTTTTTTTTTTTTTACATGTGGTTCATGGCACTGAAGACCGATACTCGCTATGCCCACAACCCCCCCCGAAATCTGTGAGAAAACATGGGAAGGATGAACATTTTAGGAATATTGGGGGCTCAACAACAAGAGCATCATATAGACCCATTTAATGGCATCACATGTCACTTACAAGGAATTGAACCTTGGTGGGGAGGGTAACAACCATTCCTCCCAACCACCCTAGCTACATCCAATGGACAAAAAAGAGCTTGGATTATATGTGTGTGTGTGTGTGTGTGTGTGTGTCATGGATCTAGGAAGTATTGAGAGGAGTCAAAAATAAATAAAGAAGAAAACTTTTAGTGCTTAAAAAATTGGGGTTAAGATGGATCTATGCTGAAAATTAAAAAATGCTATAACTAGCATACTCCAGGGAAATATGAATGTCAACTTGAAAGGAGGACTATGGAGTTGTGCTTGATGTTGGAGGTCATTGTGAAAATACTAAGGCAACGAAGTTGAAGTTTTTGTCCTTGGCCTCTTGTGGTGGCCTAAGACTTGAATTGCACTAAATTTCATTGAAAAGAAGAGTTATATTTGGTGGTTGACAAAGAGAGTTAACTAGATTTGAATAATTCTCTACATACAACGCCTTTCATGAGAAACTTAACTATCACTACTATAATACATTTCTCTAGTGTTGTCTTCAACATTATTTATACTTTATCCTTGAACTTGAATTGAGCTAGATCTCATTGACGAGAATGATTATCTTTTGATAAATGACAGGCAGACTTAACTAGTGATAAAAAATCTTCTTAATACAACACCTTCCATGAGAGACTTAACTAGCACTACTACAATACATTTCTCTGGCATCGTCTTCAACATCATTGTGCAATATAGCCTTGAACTTTAATTGTGCTAAATACCACCAAGGAGATGGTGACCAATAGAGAGACTTAACTAGTGATAAATAATGCTATGCATATAACACCTTCCATGATATACTTAACTAGCACTACTGCAATATAATGTTCTAGTGTTGCATTCAACATCACTGTGTAGTATACTTTTTAAAAACAAAATTTTAAGTTTGGATGATATTAGACGTGATGCATTTCAGAGGCATCGTGTTTTGTGTCACATTTGTATCTATACAAATGTTTCCAGTGTCATATTGTTTTACATGTGTCATTGCCAGGGTCGTCATAGCAAGGGAATGTGCATTGTTGAACTGCACAGAGTGTCATCAGTGCACTATAGATGCTAAAAAAACCATGTTTAATATATCCTATGCATTGTCTTTGCATTGATCACATGTTGTTTGTGTCATAGTAGTGTTGTGTTACATTAACATTGCATCGATATTGTCTACATGGGTTTTGTATTTTCGTCAAAATTAGAAAATTTTGCATCTTGTGGGTGTCATATTTCATTGTCTTACATCAACCTTGCATCATAGTAAAAGTTACATGTGTCAAAATTTTTGTTATGTTGCATCAAAAATATATCATATTGACTCAAATTGCATCGTGTTAGCATCAAAGTTGCATTGCTATTATTAATTATTTAGTTATTATTTTTAATTATTTTAAGTTTTATTATTATTTAACAATTATTATAATTATAATCATGTATCAATTTAATTATTATTATTCGTAATTATTATTTTTATAATATTTAAATGTTTAAATATTGAGGAGTTTAATGATTTTATGTATCTTTTTCACTGCTTATTAATCATGAGATAAAAAACTATGTATATTTAAATATAATTATGAAATTTTACCACACTAATGTTCAATCAATTTCGTATCATGAAACAAAAAACCATGTACAAATATAAAT
Organism: Picea engelmannii; assembly: GCA_009831015.1. Lineage (NCBI taxonomy): Eukaryota > Viridiplantae > Streptophyta > Pinopsida > Pinales > Pinaceae > Picea > Picea engelmannii. Next base: position 43,428 of record ML800546.1, read on the forward strand.
GTAATGATGAATTTTAAATTAAGTTGTAAAATAATCATGTAATATTTTATGTGTGTAAACAAGTCATACACTACTACCCTAGACAAATGTACCTTATACAACATTGCATGAAAAAATATGTACACATATAAGGAAATGAAATGAATTTGATATAATAAGTTGAATGGATTGTTGTTAGTTCCTTCTTACTATTTTGAACCCTCATTGTCCTAACTTTGTAAAAACATGAGTTCAATAAAATAAAAAATTTCTACGACTTAAAGATGTAATGAAAAGCATACATGCTAAAAAGTTGTCAATACCCTCTGATTCCTCCAAATCACTTTCGTCAATATCACTATGGAAGAATATAATATATTTAGCAATTAATAAAGTAATAACTCCAACTATATATAAATTTAAAAATAGGCACATAATTGGCAATTAATTATTGAGGGTTGTAACGCACCTGATCCCTGAGTGGCTTTCCTAGGGATGGGGAATCAAAATTTTGTTCTCCTTAAGTGGTCAAATTCTTCATTCAGGGTATCTATCACATTCTGCTCATCCAGAGCTTTCCAACCATGGTCTCCATGCTCAAAAATGAGCTCAGAACTGGTAGATATACCTTTCCGAAGTTCTTTGAGAATACATTGGTTGAGGGCCATGTGGTGCCCACATGGATTCACCTCACACGTGTTGTTTCTAAGTTCCTTTCCCCATGGTGGAAGATCATCCACCATCCGATCCCATGTCTAGACTTAATCTCTTTCTCATATATCGACTATGGAGGAAATCGACGTTTCGATGCTTTGATGTTTCACACCTCTTTGTTATCTACGCACGAGACCACCCGAAGTTCCAAACTTTTGAAGTCTCATAAGCTCGCCACGTGGCTCCGACTTTCAGGCCTTTGTATCTCTCTACCATACTACACCCCAAACCCTTCGGAGTCCCGAAGTCCCGGGGTTCCGGTCACTTCACAAACCCTTTAGGCTAGGCAGGCATATACCACGAGCTAACACGTGGAAGGGCCAGGGGTGACACGCACCCTCATCGGGGGTGACATGTGTTATGTTCCAGTAGGTATATCGGGTATATGGTGTGTACGAATCTGGGTAACATGTGGCACTTCAAATTGAGGTCCACGTGTTCCTGGGTGACGACACTATGCCACGTCACCCCAGACCGACAAACTTCCAACATCCCTCAGATCTCACGGTCGAGATACGAACACATAGATCCATGGATCTACGGCTCTTGTTACTTTGGGAGTTCGACGTTTGGGGGTTTGGCAGTGCAGACTCCTCTTTTCTCTTGAGGTTGGTCAGCGTCGGGTTCACCATAGCCCAGATCTAACGGTTAGGAAGGAACCCAAAGGTTCCTCCGATTAATGGTCCTGGTCACCTCGCATCTTCGACCTTCAGAGGTTTTAGCTTCATTGCCAGCCCGTTTTCCCGAGGCATGACTCCACCGAAGTACCATGTGCGAAACCTTCCACTAGATGATTGGATGATCAAGAAGTGGCCCCAACGGACTCCCTAGATCAACGACTCACAACCTTTCACAACTTCGACATTCGGGTAATTTTTACAGTTGTGAATTTTGACATCCTAGGGCTTCGAGCTCTTGAAGCTCCGAAACTATCAAGAGCTATCTCCTTTCAGGCTTAGTGCAGGGTTCCTAGAACCTGGTCATATGGACTCTCCGAGGAATCTTGGGCTATAAGCTCTACTCTTATCTAAGATTTGGTTAAGGCCGTGTACGCAAGCCTAAGGTCTCTTAGACTACTGGTTTGAAGGAAGCGCCTTCCTAGTTCGCAGAAATTTAAGTTCTAAAGCAGGGCTGGGAAATCTCATGGAATTACAGAGATGGTAGCAGTGCCAAGAGGCTTTCTCCGACTCTAGAACTATGAGGTAATTCCCTAGGAAAAACACCTTCGAGGGTTAAACTGGAACATATGGAAAATCAAGCAGAAGCATAAGATTCTCAAGGAAACAAACGCATACACATAACTCAACCATTTCAATATAGAAACCATTTATAGATATATAAATACATGCATGCATCCATCATTCCCAATTCAATGTATAGAGTATGAAAACACTTATCAAAACCAGATAACATGAAGTGAATGCTAAAAGGGGTGCCCGTTTCCACCCAACCATAGGATCAGTCACTCCTAACGGATTTACCACTAGCCACCCCTGAGCTAGACCACGATGCTTTGAGATACAATCCTTTCTCTCGGCTCAATGATAGTAGGGACAGAGGTTACTCTCCTCCTCCCACAAGATCTTGGAAATGGTTCTCACTATAACAAGCAAGGAGGATCACCTGAGTACTTCCTCTGTCACTCAACAACCTTGTTTAAAAACTTGTATCATGACCCTGCTAGCCATTTCCCGTGACCAGAACACGCTCATCTCTTATTTCTTCCTTGAAGCCGAGAGATTAATCTCTTGTCTCTGCACTCTTCGCAAGTCTTCCTCTACCCACCACACCTTCCTTTCTTTCCTTCCTCAACAAGATTGCGTGTGGCCTGAATTCCTAGTCTGTGGTTAGGTATGAAAGCCTTACAGATGGGTGCTCTACCCCATCCCCTCATTAACTCTTGAGGAGGTCTTCCCACCTACCATCCTGATTGTAATTCATTTTTGGGTCAGAGGTTTGTTCTGGTCCTGAGCAATTAAATCCAGTAAGGTACTGGTTTGGTGGAGTTTAACACAACCATTCCTGGTCCTCTTCACCCTCTCTTTCATATCATTCATGGTCTCTCTTAGCACACCCCCCTTCCAGGAGTCATGCACCACTTATCCATTTTCTAGTAAATAATATAATTTACATTCATTCACCTTTTATACAAAGGTCCATCAAACCAAACATTCATACATATTGAGTTTGCCATAGTCTCTTGGCCAATATAGTTATATTTACAGACTGGGGGAAACAGGGTGTTACAATTCCCTCCCTCTTAAAGGAACATCGTCCTCGATGTTCTATCTGTCAATCATGCTCTGTATATACCGAAGTAAACAAAAATGGATATGCTTGTCTCATGGCATCTTCCATTTCCCACGTAGCCTCATCTGGGCCAAAGTGTTTCCACTTCACCTTGACCTGTGCAATGGTTCGGTTCCCGAGTGAGGTTTCCTTCCTGTTTAATATGCATTGAGTTTTTGACAGGAATTCTCCCTCTGGCTCCACCTAGATCACAGACCAGTCAATTACATGATTAGAATCATGTACATATTTATTCAATAATGAAACATGGAAAACATTATGTGCCTTTATTGTAGGAGGGAGTGATAGCCTATAGGGTATAAGTCCCACTCTATCTAAGACTTCAAAGGGTCCACAATACCGAGGTGCCAACTTGGCACAAATTCCCATTCTCAGGAAACTCTTCCTGGGCCTAACTATGAGATAGACATGGTCTCATGTCTTGAACTCTCTGGGAGTTCTCTTTCTGTCAGCGTAAATCTTCTGTCTATCCTGAGAAATTTTCAGATTTTTCTTTATCCGAATCACTTTTTGTTCCATTTCCTTCAGCATGTCGGGTCCGATTGTAATTCTATCCACTAGATTACTCCAGCTGATTGGAATCTTGCACTATTTACCATAGAGGGCTTCAAAAGGGCTCATCTTCATTGACTCTTGATAACCGTGGTTGTAGGAAAATTCTACCAATGATAGGTAGTCTTCCCACTTATTAGGTTGATGCATTACATGCACCCTTAACATGTCTTCTAATATATGTTTTACTCTTTCTGTCTATCCATCAGTTTGAGAGTGATAGGATGTGCTAAACAACAATTTAGTCTCAAAACCAACAATTAAGGACTTCCAAAAGCTTAAAGTAAATTTTGTGTCTCTGTCAATTATAATCTCCCTAGGAATGCCATGCAGTCTAAATATCTCCTTCATGAAGATGTTGGCGATATCTACTACCTTGCAAGTTGACTTGACAGGAATGAAGTGAGCATACTTGCTCAATTTTTCCACCACTACCATTATAGCTTCGTTCTGCTTGGCTGATTTTGGTAATCCTGTGATAAAATCCATGGAAATGGTTTCCCATTTCCATTCTGGAATTGGTAGGGGATGTAACAACCCCACTAGATATCGATGTTCTACCTTAACTTGCTGGCATTCTAGACACTTAGCTAAATAATCAACTATGTCCTTTTTCAATCCAGGCCAACATAATTGTTTTCTAGTAGCCGTAATCATTTTTTGATAACTTGGATGACCAGTATATGGTCTCTTGTGTAGTTCATCCATTATGAACCTATTCAAGTTGTCACAACTTGGGATATACAATTTGTTTCTGTAACTCAACAAACCTTCATCCAACATCTAATATCCTTCATACTTTATCCTTGTGGGCTCTTGCTTTAGGTATGATGTCATGATCTTGAAGAATGCATCTGTTTCCTGTGCATTCCAGACTCTCTCCTTGACATCTGTTTTACAGGTGTTCATTGCTGCCAGGTGAATCATTTTCACACTTTTGCTAAGGGCATCGACCACCCTATTTTCCTTTCCTTTGATGTGTTTGATTTTGAAGTCAAACTCACTAAGGAGATCCATCCACCTAGCTTGCATGGCATTGAGTTTTGGTTGATCAAACAGGTGCCTCAACCCACAATGGTCTGTCATAAGTACAAATCTCCTACCCAAGAGGTAATGCCTCCACATTTTTAAAGCGTGCACTATGGCAACCAACTCTAGATCATGGGTCACATAATTAATTTCATGTTCATTCAATTTTTTGAATTTGTAGCAAATTACACGTCCTTCTTGCATAAGGAATCCTTCGAGTCCTTCCTTACAGGGATATGTACACATGAGGAAGTCATTATTAGGGTCTGCAATATTCAACACAAGTGCATGGGTTAGAAGGTATTTCAATTTCTGAAATATTTCTTCACATTCTGATGTCCAAGTGAACTTAACCCCCCTTTTTTGAAGGGCAGTGATTGGACAATCAATCTTGGAAAATCCTTTTATAAACCTTCTATAGTATCCCACTAAGACCATAAAGGATCTGATATCAGACACATCCTTTGGGGTAGGCCATTCCATGATAGATCTGATCTTGTCAGGGTCTATTGCTACTCCTTCTTCAGAAATAACATGGCCTAAGTAATGGACTTGCTTCTGAAAAAATTCACACTTGATAAACTTAGCGTAGAGTTGATGATCTCTTAGTACTTGAAGTACAAGTCTAAGATGTTCTTCATGCTCCTCTCTATTCTTGGAGTAGATTAGGATGTCATCAATGAAAAACAATACAAATTTGTCTAGGAATTTGCTGAGTACATTATTCATCAAGCACATAAAAGTGGCGGGGGCATTGGTTAATCCAAAGGCACCACCACAAATTCATAGTGACCATACCTTGTCCTAAAGGTTGTTTTGTGGATGTCTTCATCCTTTATTCAAAATTGATGGTATCTAGAACTTAAGTGAATCTTTGAGAAAATGGAAGCACCCCCTAATTGGTCTAACAAGTTATCGATTCTTGGTAAGGGGTAATTGTTATTTATGGTTGTATTATTGAGATTTCTATAGTCTATGCACAGTCAGAGTGTGCCATATTTCATTTTCACAAACAAGGATGGTGCTCCCGATGGAGACACATAGGACCATATGTAGCCTTTGTCCATCATTTCCTATATCTGTAGCTTGAGATCAACTAGCTCGGGTGTACTCATCCTATAGCGTGTCCTAGACATTGGCACCGCTCCTGGGGAAAGTTCTATCGAGAAGTCAATGTCTCTTCTTGGAGGTAGACCTGGTACCTCTTCTAGGAATACGTATCTATACTCTCTTAATATGGGGTGGTCCTATAGGTTCGGTTTGTCACCCTCAATAGATTCAAACACCTCTATTTCATATAGAGGACATCCATTTCCACAATACTTTTTCATTTGAAGGGTTGATATTTGTCTCACTAAGACATGCTTTTGAATCCCTTGGAGGGTTGTTTTTCTCCCTTCTTCATTTTCACACTCTAAGGTCTTATGGTAACAGTCCAAATTGGTTTTATAAGTGGCTAACCAGTCCATACCAATCAACAGGTCATAAGATCCTAGGGGAAGTATGTTAAGGTTCGCTTGAGTGGGCAATCCATCCATAATGAATTGGCAAGCTGGCATGACCTCTGCTACTTTTATTTTGGTGCCAGTGGCTAGTTGTACCAACCATGGCTTAACATGTCTAACTAGTTGCAGTTCACACTTATTAACAGTTTGAGAGGCTACATAACTCAAATTAGAACCAAGGTCAATTGAAATAGAAACCAAATGGTTGGAAATCATACCTTCCATCTCCACCACTGAAGCTTGGTGGTCGGCTTGTTTATTATCCAAGGTTGCATAAATTTGTGGCATGCTCCTAGACACATCATTGACTGTGGTAGATTCTTGGATGTTGTAGAATCTCCTATTGTTCTTGTGTCTGTGTTGGCAATCTCTCAGCATATGTTCTTCTCCACAACCCCAACATTTCAATGGTTCTCTCTTTGGGTTATCAGTCTTTCTTGAGGTTTCTCCAAAAGGTTTATTTCCACTCTGGGAGGGGAAATTCTGCTGATACACACTTTTAGTAGGAAATCTCATCCTAGAGTTCTTCCCATAGTTCTTAAATCTTGAAGATTTAAACCCCTTCTTCTTGAATCCCAAACTACTCTTCTTCTTCTAGTCTTCACGAGGTTTTGTTTGCTTCCTGAACTATTCATAATAGTACCTTTCCTTCCAGATAATATCTTCCAAGGTCTTTGGCTCATCAAACTCAATCTTGTCCTGGTAGGATTGAGGTAACCCACTGATAAATCACTGAACTTTTACCTTTTCATATTTTATGTAGGGTACATACCTTATTAGCTCGAGGAATTTTTTGATATATTCCTCTATGGTGAGTTGTCCCATTCTGAGTTCGTAGAAATCCTTCGTCTTCCCATCAAAGTATTTCTCTGACAGATACTTCTTCTTGAAGTATTTCTTAAATTGTTTCCATGATAAATCCTTCGCATGGATTCCTTTCACATTCCTAAGGTCTTCCCACCAAATGGAAGCCTTTCCATTCAGGTTGAATATGGCTATTCGAGCCTTCAAGTTTTCAGAGTAATCATGGACTATGAAGTACTTCTTTAAACTAATCAGCCAAGCTTCTTCCTCTTCCCATTTCTTAATATCTCCATCGAAAGAGGGTTTTATGGATTTCTTGAATTCTTCATGATTATGAATTTTAGATTGCTTTCTCTTCTTTCCTTTCCTTTGAGACTGGGAGTTAGTTTTTCTACTAGAAGATCCCTTGGAGTTATCAGTTTCCTTTCTAGAGGACTTTACCGATGAGTTTCCCATATCTCCAAGTTGAGCCTTCCTTGAGGTACTCCTCCGAGTATGGCCACTTATGGGACCACATTTTCGTATCTCAGTTGGACTTTGACTTTTCTTCATATGTGGTCGGTGCACATGACTAGTTGTGGGTCCATGTTGCAGCTGCCTCTGTATGTTGGATAAGATATGCAGGAAGAATGCATTAATTTATGTTTGTTTTCATTGCTCCTTTATCAATCTCTCATTGTTAGCCTTGCAAATCTATAATTCGGCCATGAGGCTCCTTACAATTTTAGCCAGATCCAGAGGGGTTTCCACCTCCCTCCTTTCATCAGATTCTTCATCTCTATTGTGGGAGCCACCCCCCACTTCATGGCACGCCATTATCTTTTATACTTGTAGTTTCCCACGATTTATTGACTTCTTGAGTGATGACAAAAACACTTGTTGTTAGCTAATAGTCTATTAGTTCATAAACGACACATAGTTCATATTTCTTAAATATACACACATAATGGAAAGTTTTCATTCTTTTCTTCAGTAAAATTTTAACTAGACTCGTTAGGAAAGAGGTAAGGTAGGGTTTCACCCTTAAAATTCATTTGAATGTGCTTTTTAAGCAACTTGTTCATGAGCCCAAGTAGGCCAAGTGTTGTAACCATGCTCTGATACCAATTTGTAACACACCCGACCCTTGAGTGGCTTTCCTAGGGATGGGGCATAAAAATTTCGTTCTCCTCAAGTGTTCAAATGCTTCAATCGAGGTATCTATCACATTATTCTCATCCATAGCTTTCCAACCAAGCTCTCCATGCTCAAAACTGAGCTCAGAACTGGCGGATATACCTTTCCAAAGTTCTTCGGGAGTTCATTGGTTGAGGGCCACGTTACGCCCACGTCGATTCACCTCGCACATGTTGTTTCTAAGTTCCTTTCCCCATGGTGGAATATCATCCACCATCTGATCCCATGTATAGACTTAATCTCTTTCTCATATATCAATTGTGGAGGAAATCGACGTTTCATCATTTCACACCTCTTTGCTATCTATGCATGAGACCACCCAAAGTTCTAAAATTTCGAAGTCTTTTAAGCTCGCCATGTGGCTCTGAATTTTAGGCTGTTCGATCTCTCTACCATACTACACCCCAAACCCTCCAGAGTCTTGAAGTCTCGGGCTCCTGGGGTCCCGATCACTTCACCAACCCTTTAGGCTAGGTGAGCATGTACCACGAGCTAACATGTGGAAGGGCCAGGGGTGACACACACCCTCATCCAGGGTGACACGTGTCATGTTCCAGTAGGTATATCATGTATAATATGCGTACGAATATGGGTAACACGTGGCACTTCAAACAGAGGTCCATGTGTTCCTCGGTGATGTCGCTATGCCACGTCACCCCAGACTGACAACCTTCCAACATCCCTAAGATCTTACGGTCGAGATACGACCACATAGATCCATGGATCTATAACTCTTGTTACTTTGGGAGTTCAACATTCAGGGGTTTCGCGGTGCAGACTCCTCTTTTCTCCCGAGGTTGGTTAGCGCTGGGTTGACCATAGCCCAAATCTAATGGTTAGGAAGGAACCCAAAGGTTCCTCCTATCAACGGTCCTGGTCACCTCACAGATCTAGCCTTCAGAGGTTTTGGATTCACTGCCACCCCATTTTCTCGAGGTAGGACTCTGCCAAAGTACCATGTGAGAAACCTTCCACTAGATGATTGAATGATCGAGAAGGGGCCACAACGGACTCCCCAGATCAACATATCACAGCCTTTCGCTACTTTGGAATTTGGGTAATTTTGACAGTCATGAAGTTTGAGATCCTAGGGATTCAAGCTCCCAAAGCTCCAAAACTATCAAGAACTAGCTCCTTTAGGGCTTAGCGTAGGGTTTCTAGATCTTGGTCATATGGACCCTCTGAGGAATCTCGGGATATAATCTCTACTCTTAGCCAAGATTTGGTTAAGGTCGTGGGAGCGAGCCTAAGGTCTCTTAGACTACCGGTTTGAAGGAAGCGCCTTCCTAGTTCGCAGAACTTTAAGTTCTGAAGCAGGGCAGGGAAAACTCATGAAATTATCGAGATGGTAGTAGTGCCAAGAGGCTTGCTCTGACTCTGGAACTGTGAGGTAATTCCATTGGAAAAACACCTTCGAGTTTTAAACTGGAGCATATTGAAAATCAAGCAGAAGCATAAGATTTTCAAGGACACAAACACATACACATAACTTAACCATTTCAATACAAAAACCATTTATAGATATATAAATAGATGCATGCATCCATCATTCCCAATTCAATGTATAGATTATGAAAACACTTATAAGAACTAGATGACATGAAGCGATTATTGAAAGGGGTGCCTGTTTCCACCCAACTATAGGCTTAGTCACCCCTAACAGATTTACCATTAGCCACCCCCGAGCTAGACCACGATGCTTTGAGATATAATCCTTTCTCCCGACTCAAGGACAATAGGGACGAAGGTTACTCTCCTCCTGCCACAGGATCTTGGAAACGATTCTCACTACACCAAGCAAGGAGGGTTGCCTTTGTACTTCCTCGATCACTCAACAACCTCATTTAGCCATTTCCTACGACCAAAACACGCTAGTCTCTTAGTTCTTCCTTGAACCCAAGAGCTTAGTCTCTCATCTCTGCACTCTTCACAAGTATTCCTCTGCCCACCACACCTTCCTTTCTTTCCTTCCTTAGCAATATTGCATGTGGCTCAAATTCCCAGTCCGTGGTCAGGTTTGAAAGCCTTACAGATGGGTGATCTGCCCCATCCCCTCATTAACTCTTAAGGAGGTCTTCCCACCTAGTAGTCTGACTGTAATTCATTTCTGGGTCAGAGGTTTGTTCTGGTGATGAGCAATTAAATCTAGTAAGGTACTGGTTTGGTGGAGGTTAACGCAACCTTTCCTAGTCTTCTTCACCCTCTCTTTCATAGCATTCGTGGTTTATCTTAGCACACTCCCCTTCCAACAATCATGCAACACTTATCCATTTTCTAGTAAATAACATAATCTACATTCATTGACCTTTTATACAAAGGTCCATCAAATCAAACATTCACACATATTGATTTTTCCATAGTCTCTTGGCCAATATAGTTATATTTACAAACTAGGGTAAACATGGTGTTACAAGGGCGTGGGTTAGAAATTTTCACCATTCTTTCATAAGAATTCCTTAGGGTGTACTTTAATTCTTTACCAGTGGGATCACAACTATAATTGTTTAGTTGTATGCAAGAAGAGAAATCCCTAGTTAATCATGACATATATTAAGTTTATATATTGGCATAATAAATGATATTATATTGACAAAACTTACAAATCACCCTCTAATCAAAGACCTCTTGACTTGACCAAAATAATGTGTAATTGTTAACTTATTTGTGTCTATTTGTAATTGTATGAAAAATAAAATAAGATTAGGTAAGTTTATCAATGTTCTACAAATGACCACATAAATAAGCCAGTTATATTAAAATATTGCTTCAGAGAAATATAACAAGTTAAAATCATATCAAAATAAGTAACTACAAACATATCAAAATCAATAACTACAAACATATCTGAATCAATAACTACAAACACATATTAGTTATTACCTTTATGGCCTTTCATTGTGGTGTCTGAAGGTCCACTCATCATGCCTCCTCATCAACAATCATCTTAGCTACTATCAAATCCTTAAGGATATTTTTAAAAAGAGTTTTATAAACATCTAATGGTTTGTTTGTTTGTTTTGTTTTGTTTTTTCTTTTTCCTATCATCATTGAAGAGTTTATAGATGTACTTATTGAATTTGTTCAAAACCATACAAAATGAAGTCAACTATAAGATTCAATGAGGATATATAGTAAAAATATAAAAGGTAAAGGACTAGAAACATAAGTTACTAAAAAGAAGACTAATTTGAACAAGGTTCCACCTAATATGGCGTCTCCTCCTCTTGATAGTCTTCGAGAATCTATGAGGGACACATTTATCATTAAATAGTACATTTGGGAACCTTCTACATAGATGTTGTAATGTTCCTTGATTATTAGCATTATTTATTTTAGCCCAATGTTTGTGGTATTCTTTTGACCACTCCATGTAAGTGTTAACATTTTCTTCATGAAACATTTGGCTACTTCTTAATTTTAAAACAAAATTTCCCCATCAACTTATATATCATTATACTCAAAATCCTTTTCCATGTCTTCTACCAAGATAGATCTTCATCTCTATTCATCCTCATCTCTACACATTCATCCCTATCATTAATTTGCACATCATAGAATGAATAAGTATGTTGAAAATATATTATATTGGATTCAATTACATTCTAAATTTCACTAAAAATGTAGGATAAAGCATACCATGGATAATATGCTCAAAGTAACTATGCTCAAGACTTAGCGTGGAACTTGATCCTTGCTATACCAAACACAAGTATCTTCATCTATGTATGGTCTCTCTTTTTTGTTATACTCTTTAGAAATGCTCTAATCTTTTTTATAAATCTTTTTTGCAACACAAAACAAATTACAACAAGTAATGATTAGAAGTACAAATGCAACTCTTCATAAAATAAATACAAAATTTTCAATATTATAACAATCATAAAGTATGTAATTACGACTTGCTATGGGATTTTTGTTGCTACCTTCATCTGTTGTTTCATCTCTACTTTTTCTTCTATAATGTTCTTCAATGGTTTCCCTTTGTCTAATGTCATTGTTTGATCCCTCTTCACTGAATGCCATGCGATATGTAGATGTATTACAACAATACACTACTAAGGTAATTACACAAAATTCACAGAGTAAAATATATGCATAATTGGACATGAACATTGAAAATACACACGCACAACAACAACATTTGCAAAGACATTTTTTTTAACAAAATATAACAAAAGTCACCAAATTCAACCAAACTCAACTAGACTCAACCAGGATTTTAGAAAGATTTGATTTGATGTGATTACATCCTCCTTCAATCTGATAATAACATTATTTATGGTTTTGGTATCATGTCTTGTTTTCCCACTCCTACCTACGTTTTTACCTACATGTGTTGTTACACACTATTATTATAGTGGCATATCCCTAGTAAGTCATTTCACATTAATAAATATTGCATAGAAAATACTAAATAAATAGGATACTTCAACTAGAAATAGACAATGCCAAAATAAATTTATCTCTTTCATATGCATTAAGAAGAATGTAATAGGGTATGTGTGTGGTTTGTGGAAGTAAGCAAACCCTTTATCCACTAACCCTATATCTCCCTAACCCACTAACCCTCTAACTCCCTAGCCCACTAACCAACAAACATCAAACCCTTTAGTCCCTATTATTTTTATACTTCAAATTAATGCATAATGCCTAGCCTCGTAACCCCTAACCATTAATCACCTAATTAGTAACAAATTAACACATTTATTTGGCCCAGAAGAAATAATGGATCTAATGGAGTCTTTGTTTCAATCTGTTTTTCAAAAAGCTATGGCACCTTGATCCCAAAGTGTGTTGCTAAAAGAGCATGAGTTGAGTAGATGCTCCATTGTTTCACTGTTGTCTTTACACATTGAGTAAAGGCTAGGGCCTTGAAATCCTCTTTTACACAATTGATCCTAGGTGAGAAATTTCTGATAAGCAGTATGCTAGAGGAAGGCTGCGACCTTGGGACACAAACTTCCTTTCCAAATTTTCTTCCATATTGTGTCATAAGGTAGGGATATATGCTGGGATGTTAGGTGGTATGCTTCCTTAAGAGTAAAGTTGCCAGCAAGGAAGTAGGTCCATCGTAGTTTATTTGGTTGGGTATTCACTTTGATTTTCCTTTGGTCCTGTGATTGCTTCAGGGCTGAGAGAAGAGGGTGACCCATTAGAGAGATGTGGTCCGGGTCTAGGTTCCATATTTTCCATTCCTCTGCTTGCCTAATGTATTGCTAATATTTTTTAACTTGAATGCCTTGAGTAAGTTGAAGAGAATGTTTAAGGATATCCCATTGTAGATATTGATGAAGAGCATGGACTTGTTGACAAGAGTCCTCCCAAAAGAGGGCAGATTTCCCATTCCTAATCTCCCATAAACTATGTTGTTGTATAAGCCTTCTATTCTTCCAAGAAGAATTCCAAATAAGGGAGCATGAGGGTTCTTCCAACATGTGAATCAACTCTGTTTGCTCCAATTTTCCATCATATTTGTACTTCCATAATTTGCTCCATAGTTATCCCTTTTGCTGGAGCCATATCCACCAAGTTTTATCTCATAGAGTTTGATTAAGGATCTCAGGATCCCTTAATCATAAACCTCCTTTCGCTTTGGGTTTAAAAATAGTGCTCCAAGCAACCAGAGCCAACTTATTTGAAGCTTGGGCACCTTGCTAGAGAAAGTTTCACTGGAATATTTTTATTGCGTGGAGAATTGTTTTTGGAGCTACTAAGGCATATAGAATATAGAGAGGTATAGATTGGAGAACAAATTTAAGTAGAACCAATCTACCAACAATGTTAAGAGGCCTAAGAGTCCATCTTGATAATTTTTTATTGATCCTAGAAAGAAGGTCTTCCTAGGAGCTATTGTGAACTCCAGAGGTGAGTAAAGGGGCACCTAGATAATTGGACATAAGGGAACTCCTAGTGAAGCCAATAATGTAGGTGATGTGGAATTGGACAAGGAGGGGGTTGTTAAAAAAGAAAAAATAGGATTTGAGGTGGTTGATAGGGGTTCCAAAAGCTTCCATAAAATCATCAAACACTTTTTTGAAGGTTATTTCTAGCCACCACTACTTTAAGACTACGTTCAAGCCCTTCAACCATAAGGATGAAAAGAAAAGGGGAGAAGGGATCACCTTATCTGATGTCAGGAGACAGGTGAAAAGGGGGGGAGGGGTACCATGGACTAAGACAAAAAAGAAGGAAGAGGAAATAAGAGCTAGTATCCATTGAACCCAATCCAGATGGAAGGAAAAAGCCAAAAGAACTTCCCTAATGTCATGCCAGCGGATCTTGTCGAACACTTTTGACATATCGAGTTTGATCAACATGCCCGGAGTCTTAGTGGATTTGAGGGAATGGGATACTTCATGAGAAAGGAGGACGTTGTCAAGAATTTTTCTCCCTTCTACATACCCAACTTGCTATGGGGATATAAGGGAAGGAAGCATGGGTTTAAGCCAAAGAAAAATTACCTTGGAGATGATATTACAAATGACATTACAGAGAGCTATGGTACGAAACTTGTTGGGATCATTCACATTATCTTATTTGGGAATGCAAGTAAGAAAGGTGGAATTTAATGCTGGGAGGACCCCATTATTCTATGAGATTCCCGAACTGGGGCCGAAACATCCCATTTGATAATAGACCAATAGTGATGGAAGAAGTCTGAGGTAAATCCATCATGGCTAGGGGATTTTTCAGCAGCAAGGATGAAATTGGCTTCTTCAACTTCTGAGAGGGATATGGGTTTCAAGAGGCTGGCAATATTCTCCTCAGAGATTAGATGAGGAATATTTTGGGTGATGGTATGGATGGTAGCTTCTCGGTCAATATGAGGCTCAATGAGTAGATCCTGAAAGAAAGAGATTAATTCTTGTTCAATATTAGGACAGGAAGTTAATTTTTTACCTTGTGCCGAAGTGAGATGGGTGATGCATTTGATGTGTCTTCTTTGAATCATAGAGCGGTGGAAGAATTTTGTGCTACGTTCCTCTTTTATCCATTGAAACCATGACTTCTGTCTCCAAATAATTTCCTCCTACTTCTGTCTTTCCTCAATTTGGACCATAAGAATATTTTCCTGCTAAGCAAGCTCTGGAGAACAGCTTGAGGAAATAATTTGTTGTCGGAGTTCCTCCATTTGATTAGAGAAAAGTTTTTGGGATTGAAAAATGTCCCCAAAAACTGTTGTGTTCCAAAGTTTGATGTGTTGCTTGATACCTTTGAGGTGTTCTTGGAAATGATACTTGAGGGAGCTTTGGTTTATTCTTGCCTCCTCCCATCATATCTGGATAGTACTGAGGAAATCAGGGCGAGGGAGCTAGAACTTCTCAAATCTAAAAGGATTCTTAAGAGGTTTATTGAGAGTCTAAGAATATACAAATCAACCAATGATCAGATCCAACAACATGAAGAATGGTAGAGTCCATATGCATACCCAAGAGCATCAATGATTCATTAATCATGAAGCGATCTAGTCTTCATGCTACTTGTTGTGAACCTCCACGACATTTGTTCTAGGTGAATGTGTCATTACTTATCTCAAGTTCTATTAAACAACAATTTTGGATGAAATCTTTGAATAACATATGGTCCTGGTCTAAACATTTAATACTCCTTTATTTGGCTAGAGAAGTGATTAGGTTGGAGTCACCCCCCTAGTAGCCAGAGATGGGATTGAACATGCTCAACTATGTGTCCTAGTTGTTGCATGAAAATGAACTTTTCATCTAGCTGTTGTGACCCATAGACATTGCTAATAAATCCTAAAGTGATGCCACCAATCAGATTGAATCCTGCTGAGATATTATATTTGGTACATAAAATATTTCCAAAAATGAACTTTTTTTGGATTCCAAAGAATATCTAGGCCCCCTATTGTTCCACGAGCATCAATGGCCACTAAGAATCCTACTACCCAAATTTTGGAGAGAGTGGCTTCTAGTTTCTCCCCCAAACATTTGGTTTCCTATAAAAACATGATATCTGGAGTTTATGATTGCAACTTGTTTCATAAGAGTCAATGGTTATTCTTACTGTTCATACCTATGATATTCCAAGTGATCACTTTCATGGATAACGTTGGGAGGGTTAAAAGGAATATGTGATTAGGGAATTCTAGCCTAAGTTGACCAAGATGTCACCAATTTCATGTAAAAGTTGCGAGTTGGACTTTCTTCCTTTTCTTTTGTCTTCCTTTGAATCTTTTTTTGGATTTAGTTGGTTGGCTTGAATGCCCAGATTTGGATGAGCTGAAGCAGAGCCCGAGGGTCCAAGGGGGTCCTTTTGGACTTTGTGAAGAGATCTTTTAATTCTTTGAAAATGCTCTGGGGGAATATATTGCATGTCTTGTTGGCAGACTGCTTCCATGACACTTTGCAAGTCTATTCAATCAAGATCCATTTCCTCTAGCTCTAAATCCAGGTCATCTTCGATATCGTGAATCATGTGAGCATCTTTTGGCGGGGCATGTCAGAGTCCATCGAGGTTTTGAGCTTTTTGTGTTCATCAGGGGATAGTGGTGGGTCAACCAATTTTTATGATTTAGGATTTCCAAGAGAATCAACTTCTTCAAGAACTGTAACAGAGTTGTGAAGAAGTGAATTATGGATTTCAAAGATGTTTTTAAGTTGGTTTTTTTTAGGGTGCCTAAGGAACATGTGATATCGGGTTCCGATTGAGGCAATGACATGAGGAGACTTTGGTGAATCCTTCATCATATTTATCATGGTTGCTTTTGGGGGGTTTAGATGGGGTGAGGAGCGGACAATCACGATACAGGTCACCATGTTCATGGTAGTGGCGACATTGGAAGAGGATGAACTCATAATCAAGGGTTTGAAGCCATTCCACATCTTAGAAGTACAAGTGGATGGAGACAATGATAGGGACAAAGACGTTCATATAGATACATATGTGGGAATAGGTAGTGTAACTCCATTGTTTGGTAGTCTCAGAGGATTTCAAAAAAGTATCTAGGGTATTCCCGATTCCAGCCAAAATTTCTTCCTCCCAATACTCAAAAGGAAGAGATTGGAGCCAAACCTAGACTGGGGTGAAGGAAAAGTCTTCATTATTTGGGTTGAAGTTATCTTTCCAGTATCATAGATGGAGGCTTGCAGATCATAAGAAATAGGGTCTTCCCTCAAAGACACATTCCCTTTCCTTTTCATTTTCAAAAATAATTTTAAAGAAACCCTTAGAACCTAATGTAATTTCAACACGACAGGTAGGTTTCCAATGAGAGTTGATCCAGGCTAGTAGATCTCTCTCAGTTGGCCAAATGCCAAGGAACTTACCAATGACTACATGATCCCTCATGTACTGGACATACCTTCTTAGGCACTTCGATTTGATCTTGTATTGAGGCATTGCATCCACTTTAGAAATAAAATTACCCGGTTTATAGTATGTGGCCTTATCTGAATATTTTGACACTTCTGATATAGGTTCCTTGCGCGAGAGAGAGTCAACGATGTGATTCTCATTGCTTGTAGATGCAAGATGGAGATTCGACTCAAAAGGAGTCGATCTAATGGTCTGATGTCCAAGAAAAAGTGGTGGAGGAAGAGTGGGGGGCAATTCCCCTGCAACGCCATGAAAGAAGATTTTTGATTAAAACAGAGTTGCAATAGGACAAACCCTACAAGAGCTCCATTCTTACATAAAGCCAATGATGAATCCTATAGAGTTACCTTTACTCAATCAAACAATTTCGAATCCAGGTATTTCAACTACCCCAAACGATCCGTCGAACGAATTGGGCCAGACTCTCCGGTCTATGGCCTCTCCTTTATGGTACGTGGTTCCATCGAATTCGCCTCATTAATAGGTTCGCAATTCGACTCCGATCGTTACGATCCGGTACCAAGATCTGGTCTTGGACGAGCTTATCTCATTGTAACGACGAAGACTGTGATCATGAAAAAGGCTCCTTCTGTAGTGAGATTGATTATACGAAAAAATACCCGAACCAAAATATGTAGTTGCCGTGGGAACATATACTATCACAGATGAATATTTGGTACAGATTCTTATATGAGGCAATATTTCAAGAATATTTTTTAATGTAATTTCCCAAATATTATTTTAAGTATGAAAATCGATATTCATAACACTCATACTTAGTCATATCGTTAGGCATATAACAATGTATACTATAACTTTTTATTATTTAATTAATATAACTTTTTATCTTTTATTTTCATTTTACAATTTTTATTTTACAAAAAATAGATAGTGGAAAGTAAAAATGTGTATTTGTTATCTGTAAATAAATATACATTTTCCTTCCTAAAAGTTAAATGGAATAGGAGTTAAGGTGTGCATTTCTTACACACATCTTCAATTGAGTGGGTGATGTAAATATGAAAAGCTCACTACTATGAAGTGAAAATATGTATTGATCTACATACCTTATGATAACATTAAATTATTTTTGTATATTAATACCTAATATACATTTTCAAATCATTTATGAGTTGAATCACATTTTCCCATTGTATCCTAAAGGGAATTATCTCAACAAGTATTTAGCACAACTCGGAATATCTCAATACTAAGGAAACACTATAATATAATATAATAATGGTTGTGAACATATGTGAAGTATAGTGATTTCACCTCCATCGATATCCTGTTTTCATGATATTTAATTGTAGTCATAATGTTAAAAACATCCATGATTTATAATAGATTTATCAAAGTAGTAGCGTTTGTTTTTATGGGATAGACGTTGTTTTTCAATAAATTCATGAAAACAATTAAGGGGTATTTTAGGCAAAGGTTTTATGGTGAGAGAATACTTAATTTATGATTTTTTTTTGTTTGAATGTGGAGTTTTTTTTATTAAAGTATTATGTAAAATGAATTTTTTTTTTTTTTAAATAATAATAATAATAATAATAAAATAAAGGTCACGACCAAGTCAACACACCAAATTGGTGTATGAGACTGAAGATATACATACCTTATCTCCCTCTCGATTTGAACCTGTGACCTTTTAAGAGGAAACACATGTTCTTAACTATTAAGTCCACTCATATATATATATATATATATATATATATATATATATATATATATATATATATATATGAGATTGTCATTTAATTTTTTTTAATTAAATAAGAAATTTGGAAATTGTGTGTTTTTTAATATAATAGATTAAGATTTTATAATTATAATAAAGTGAAATAAGTCTATACTTTTATGATAATCACTTTTTAAAATTCAAAACAAGATCAAAATTCTTATTCATAATAAATTAAATTTATAACTTTTAAATACCTTCTAAAATGTGTTATAAATAATAATGTTAAATAAATATAAATCTTCAATAATTCTAGTTTAATTATTAACTAAATGGAAGGGCTCATTCAATTAACAAACATCTTTTTCCATCAAATGAAAATGATGGCAAATTCTTTTGATAAAAGCCCTTTCACACATATTTATAGACTTGAAAGAGGATGCAAATACTTTGTTATTTTTTTAAAGATAGTTGTTGATTTAGCAAAATGCATATTTATATAGTGTTGAAAGAGGATGCAAATACTTTGTTAAAGATTGTTATTCACAGAGGAGTTTAGAGAGGCATTGTTGTAACCTCTATTATCATCTTAAAAAAAGGTTTTATACTTATATTTTATTACAATATTATTATCTTTAAAAAATTGTTTTATACTTTTATTTTATTACAATTTAGTTTATATATTTATATTTTATTACAATTTAATTTATAGGTGGTTCACATTTTGTATTGAAGATTATCTTAATTAATTATCAAATATACATTTAAAACATATTTATTATATATATCATTACATATAACAATTAAATGATATACAATTTTAGTTATCAAATATATATTTAAAGCATATTGATTATATATCATTAGTTATCAAATATACATTTAAAGCATATTGATTATATATATTATTAATTATCAAATATACATTTAAAGCATATTTATTATATATATATATTATTACATAAAATAATTAAATGATATACAATTTTAGTTATATCAAATATACATTTAAAGCATATTGATTATATATCATTACATATAATAATTAAATGATATACAATTTTAGTTATCAAATATACAATTTTTTTATTATTATATATATTATTACATATAATAATTAAATGATATACAATATCATGATTATCAAAATATCATGTATTATAATATTAATTATAAACATATTGATCATGCAAATTATTTGGTATCATGATTAAATGCCATGTAATTTTTTTAACAATATCTATACTATTTCACTTAATCTTTGTATTACTAAAAATGTATTATAAATGATATTTATCTTATTTATATTTTATATACTAAAAACACAAAAACTTTATTTAAAAGAAAGTCCATAATCTTTGAGGAAGATAAGAAGAACATTATAATTAGATTCATAAAAAAAAAAAAAAACATGTACAATGAATTTCGATCCTATCATTTTATTTCTTTAGGTTATCAAAGCAATTTTTATATATATGATTATAATTTTCATGTTTACAGATTTACACCATAATATTATCAAGCAAGGAAAACCACAAATTATAGATATATGTAAACCATAATGTTAAAGAGATTACATATATATAATTTTCGTGTTTGTAAATTTAGACCATCATCTTATTAAGTAAGGATAAACACAAAGAATAAACATGTGTAAATTATAATGTTAAAGAGGGTATACACATAAGATTGTCTAATTATTCACCCAGATTGAGTGACAGATGGCATACCCACCCAAGAGGATTTGACATTTGGTGAAGGGTCAAATAATAATGGGTTTTGGTGGGAGGTCCCCTCAGTCATCTTGACCCCTATCACTTCCCTGGTTCATGTGCTCACGTCTAGACCCTTCACTCAAAGCCTAGATCATGGCTCAACTAGCAATGATGAACAAAGGATGTTGAAGGTTGTGGAAGTGCATAAGACTCTAGTTACTTAGCTTGAATATGGATATGCTCCCTTTAATTCCCACCAACGACCTCATTGGCTTCGTCCTGGTAGGAATTATGACTTAGATTAGCAGGAGGTTCCTAAGTTCAGGAAATATGCCTTGGTTGGTTATTTTTACCATTGTTACTCATTCTGTACAAGTTTGGAGGAGTTTGCATTCTTGGGTCTGGTTTCTAATGGCTCCTAGAAAACAAAAACCAGAGCCTTTTATTGAGCGCAAAACGAGGGAAGTTCTCACAATTGAAAAGTCAACTACACACTATCAGTAGTATGTAGCCTCGACAGACAAGGAGACTATGCCAAATTTGGAGGATGAGGTTAGGAATGTGCAAAAATACACAGAGGAGAGGCCCCACACCTTGAATCCTTTGTTCGATGTCAATCCCCACTCTTGCTTCTTGAAGCACTCTTGATATCTGTCGGAACTAGCCTTCAACAGGAAATCAAGAATAGGATTCTACAAGGTAGTTATACATTCAAATAACATCTATCATGTGCATAGATTCAAATATACATGAAATAAATTAACATATAACAAACCAATCAACAAAAAATAGGAGGAAAAGAGAACTCTCCTATTAACAACAATGTGAGAATGGTAGTTACAACCTGATTCAAACTTTGGTAATGGTTCGAAGCCAACTTCCTTGGGTTCGTCCAAAGACCTTCAATCATAAAATCAATGGTGAGGCTCTTCCTTGGATAACTTGACATGATAGGAATACACCTTGCAGCTATGTAGAGAAGGAAGGAACACTAGAAAATGGGTTTGCATGTATGGGATGCTACTCAGAGAATGAAGGGGTATAGGGAAGCTTGCTAAATTTTTTTGAGCATGATCTTGCACCTTGGTTCTTCCTCCCCTCATCCATGCCCCCAATAGTGCATTTATACCATCCTTGAGAGGTTTATAAGGTTGAATTTTGTTTGGTACGGGCTTAGGGAGGTTGGAAAACGAGGCCATTCGAAAACCCCGCCCAAAAATGTGGAATTATTTTATTTTTCACATTTTTTGAGGGCATCCACGGGTTGCAATCTGTAAAGGCACAAATGTCTACATGTTTCACAAAGGTTACCCACAAATATAAGAAAAAGTCATGATTTGTAGGTGACTTTGATGAGGGAAGTTGGGATTTTGATTATCAAGCTGGGGAAAACGGTTGGGCCATTTCACAAATGCATAGATGTGGAAATTTGTGTTATAACATATGCCCCCTAATGTGGGATGTCATAAGGGAAAGTGATGGCCAAAATACATTATAACTATGTGAGGCAAGGATGCAATGAAGTAATCCATGAGGGTTCCTGAGATAACTGGTCCAAAAACAAAAACCATCAACCAATATCAAGTAAGAGTATTCTCTTCTCAAGTCGGGCATACCCATGCTCAACAATGGTGTAAGCATGGGCGCCAAATCAAGTACATGGTGGATCCATGAAATATATGAAAGTATGACTAATGACCATGGACACAAACAATACACAGTGAATCCATGTGATATATATAAAGTAGAAAACATGGCCACAAGGAATACATAGTGGATCCATGTGAAAGTAGAACATAGCCACAAAGAGATACACAATGGAGCTATGTCTCAAAATCAAGAACATAGGATATCTAGGACCAATAGAGTGAACAAATTAATCCTTTGCAAGTACCAATGTCTGTGGACTGGTACAATATGTCAAGTAGGAGCACAAAATATGTAATGCTCATATTTCACCCAAAGTCTTCAAAACAATCCTCCATGGTACGAGTCTACACTATGTGAATAGATGTGCTAGGGTCGAACACAACGAGACACCATTTTATTACCAATAATTTATGTATACCATTAAAAAACATGAGACAAACCACCAATGATGATAATGGGTTTCAAGGTACAATGGTACAATCTAACAAGTGTGAATAAATGAGATGATGTTGAAAATATGGTAGAATCGATCAAGCAAGGGACATTGACGTATTCCCACTATCAATAGTGAGGGAACCTACCACTGATGATTGCAAACCCCAAGGTACCAAATATGACTCTATATCTGTAACATACCCGACCACCCAGAGGTTCAGCTACACCACTTAAACAGGTTGCAACACACCCAACCACCCGCAGGCTATGCACGTTGCAGTCCCAAGACTCAGTTCTCTGATCTCTAATTTGAAGACAAATGGTTTCTCAACCATGTTAGGAGTATGCACACCACATGCATAAGAAAATATCCATGCCACAACATAAAAGAGATAAGCATCGTGCCATGCACAACAAATAACCAGTAGACAGGCACATTAGAATACATATCTCAGAGATAATTAAATACACAATGGAATACATTAAACAAAAAACACAAAGAAAAATTATCTTTGCAAGTAAACATTCACCAATTGGTTGCAGACCAAGGACGTTCCTCCCAACCATAGACGTTGTTGTTCATTTACTCTCAACAACAGGTCACCCCTTCACCAGGGCTATGAATCCACAAGGACGGGTCCTAGGCCAAGTCTAAATACAGAGTGGTTGGCTAAGTAGCTCTAAGGTTTCCCAACCTCACAACAATCCTAATTGTCAGCTCTCTTTCCCCCTCAGCCTGCACAACCCCAAGAAATGAACACCTTTCTCTGCCATGCAGTCCCTGAGGCTATTCCATTGCTCTCGAGGGCTCTAGTGCTACTAGTAAGGAAATATCCATACTGGAAATTCCAAGGACTCTCAGCTGTTGACAGTTCCATCCGATCTTCCATCAATTTCATGCACACATGCATCCATTCCCTCCTGGAATGATCAATAAATCATTACATCCATTCAATGATGGCTCTCCTCTTCCTGCCATTCATTTCCATGCTCAGCCCAAGAGCACACGAACTAGCAGTAGTGAGTGAAGAGGAAGAAGAACAAGTGAACCAGTGAGAATAAGACGAACCAAGGGAAGAACGACCCAAAAACAACTGCCAAGGGATTTTTAAATAATTACATGAAGAAAAGAGCCACATGGCCTCCCTCCCAAGAAGCTCATGTAACCCCCTCTTCTCCATAAAATCAATTATGGTTAAATAAATAATAATAACAAGACTTAGCCCCTCATGCCCCTTCTCTCATGG
This sequence comes from Picea engelmannii, assembly GCA_009831015.1. NCBI lineage: Eukaryota > Viridiplantae > Streptophyta > Pinopsida > Pinales > Pinaceae > Picea > Picea engelmannii. Next base: position 67,567 of record ML800546.1, read on the forward strand.
AATCATAGCCCCCTATCTCTTTTGTCCTTGTCGGTCTTGAAGCCAATAATGCATTTTATTAATGTATAGGAAGTGTTACATTTCCTAGGCACTCTGGCCCCTTTTCAACTTTACTAGCTCACCAACTTAAGTCATATTTACATAATAAATTATAGTTTATAATGGTTATAACCGAGATGTTACATCCCCCTCCCCTTATTTTGGCACTTTCCTCAGTGCACAACACCATTCCAATGTTATTAACATTACAATTTCAGGCCCTCTGGCCTTAATTCACACAAGAAATCTAGCCCAATCTAGGCACTCTGGCCAAAAACATGTATGCATAGGCATTCCAACGCAAAACATGTATGATGATATTCATAATTTATATTTCTGGAAGCAGTTCCAACCAACAAGATCTCCTTCCCTCTCATCACTGCACAACCCAAAGGAATGAACCCCTTTCTCTTCCATGCAGTCCCTCAGGCTGTTCCACTTCTTCCCATCTTCAGTGCACTCAGCCAAGAAGTTTCAGAGTTGTGGATTCCAGAACTCCAGTTGTATCAAGTCCATTGGAATTTCTTCTTTCCATGCCTTTGACATTTAGTTACTCCAACTTCACCTTCTTTTCTCTCATAGTCTGTTACTTTTCTAGATCTTCAACATTCATCGTTTTCCTACAATATTTCAAATTAGCGAGCATGTCAGTTCAAAATGTGTGCATAAAATTCTCATTCTTTCTCATATTGTAAGAGTAAATTTTCATAATCCAATACAATACTTATCTGTGCGGTTCATGGATCTGCATCCATATGGCTATCTTGTTAAATTGGCTCACTATTTTCCCTGACATACCCATTGTGTGCATGACCGCAATCAAGAGATATCAAAGTCTCATCTTCCTTGTGGTCACTCACCTTCCAGGCACAGGCCCAGGCATCCCCTTCTCTGCTATGCAGTCCCTGAGGCGATCCATCTTGCTTGACCAAGGTTCTCTTGCACAAGAATATTTCTAGGGACACAGGGTTCTCATGTCACAAAAAAATCCTTTTCCATGCTTTCTAGCTTGCATATCCAACATATCATATGTATTATACACATACAGTCATCATGAGATATCATTATAACCATTTCAAACATAAATGTCAAATCTGTTTTATACAGGAAAATAAAATTTTCCAAGCATGATCTTTCTGCTCATAATGGTTGGCTCTGCAGTTGTAGATATCAGTCTTCCTTACAGGCTTACATCCATGCCATATCCAAGACCATTCTACCTACAATTTCTTCAATTTACATTCGGCCAAAAAAATTCGTCAGTAATTATCAAATCATAATTCCCAAAACTATTTTATATAAGAAAAATAAAACTTCTAGACATGAGCTTCTGCTCATAAAAAAATGACTCTTGCATTGATAGGTTGGTATTCTTTATGGGCTTACAACACTGCCATATCCCAGACCCCTTTCCTCCTGCAATTTCAACATTAATCAACCAAACAAAATGTCAATATCTCATGTACAAGATATATATTGTCATGGCAATGATTCAAAACAAAATCACAAAGTGCTCTCAGAATTGTTGACAACTATAATTCAATTACTTCTATTAATCCAACTATCAATTGGAATGAACTCATCATTACATACACATGTATTATCAGTCACACACAATTTTCATAATGCAATAGTTAATAATATAACAATCAATGTGCCAATACCCATGGTCACATATACACAATGCATCCATGCATTGACTACATAATACCACATAACTATGTCATGTATTCCACCATGATGAGTTGGAAGGTCTGGCCAATGATTGAACACATCATCCACACACTTCCTACTACTTGCCTAACTATTTGGTTACCTTCCTTTTCCACCCAAACACAACACCAAGAATATAATCCTTAAGTGCTCTTCAGTGTTGGCAAAGAGGTTGCAATCCAAACATCATATATGTAGTAGATACCATCGATCACTCACATAACGCTATAGCCGTTCCATATCCAACCATATTATGGTCTAACACATGACTAGCTCTATGGATATTCATTGTTATATAAGGAGTATGTCTCCTGAATTAACTTGGTTATGATCCCATAACCAATCATAACATAATATGCAACTAACATTTTATCTAAGTGCATTATAGCATAAACACCACTTACACACTCCAGGCCTTCGACAATTACATATCAATTTAAATACTGAAAATTAACTGAGGGATACCTTACCTCGATCCTATTCAACATGTATGCATCAACATAAAATAAATGCATACATGCCTGGTTGTTACCAACCTACTTGTTGTTGTCTGACCAACTAATATTTGTAGAAGCTCATAGATTTCCCCCTTCATCATTTTGATCACCATTCCTGCCATCCTCATGGGTCTTCACCTCAATGGAAATTATAAGCAACAACAACATCCACATATTTAACCCTCCTCTATCATTTTTCCTGAATACATAATCCATCCTTAGTCATACTCAAACATTATTTCATAATAAAATACTATTCTAAGTTCACCGTCATGTTATATGCATATCCAAGCATGTACATATGCAAAATTACACATCCATATGCACCAAGCATTTACTGTCAGCATGCCTACTAATGCATATGAAATTTAACTTCATTGTATGCTTCATGCACTCTAGTGAATTTCTGTTTCAATTCACTTATTTATTTATATATTTCTGTTGTAGTTGGTTGTCCTTGAATTCCTTTAGATCCTTGATGCCTTGTGTGCTTCCATTCTTCTCATCTGCACTATGGTTCCCTAGATCTGAACACTTTTCCAGCCACATTCCACCTGACCATTCTTTCCCACTTAGTACCATTCCCCAATGTAAATCCATTTTCATTCAATGCCACTTTTGAAGTGACAGAGCATTCCAATTCCTCTGCATTGGCATCTTGCTTCCACTGTGAACTATGATTTAAGATTTTAGAAAGTAGATAAGTCATATCTAACAAATCCTTCCCTGGAAATCCTATGCTTGACACATATAGATTATTCACACACCACCTCTTAAGCTCTTTGTTTCCTTCCACATTAATCTTGCAACTGTCTACACATCTCTACCTTCAAGGCTATGGAGCCTTACTTTTCCTTTCTATGCCCATTGATGACATGATTCACCTACCAGCTTCATGTCCCATGTGGATTCTTTCTTTTGTAGTACCTCATCCAACTTTTGTAAGAAAAGTCATGCCTCCATGACCCTAACGTATGATCCTATTCTTGAATTGATCTGGTTATACCTCCAATCCTGATAAACCTGCAAGAAACCATCTTGTTATAACTATACATATCATACAAAAATTGTCAATTAAATTTACAGGTACCTTTTCATTTAAATGATAATATTATTCTTTAATTAATATCATTTTTCCTTTTTATCCTTTATTCACAATGCTCATGAATTAACTCTCTTTTAATCATGACTGTGTGTTGGTTCTTTTGTCTTCATGAGTTGATCACAGACATGGATTGACTCATTATATCGTACTCATGCTTTTGTTGCGTTCTTAGTTCACAAACATATCATATTTTGATGCTTTATCAATTCTCTGTATTATTCCAGTGTTAACTCTCTGTCAAATTAAATCTTTATGAGGTGCTTCCTTCAAACCATTTACATATGACCATATGTGCAAAAGCATGGGCTTATTGATTTGAGCATTGCCTCTTCTTTTCCATTTGTTTCTTTATTCCATATGACCGCAGGTGGTGACTAGGTGCTAAGATAAGAAGTGCTTGATCACTTATCAAAAACAATGGTCACGTCTTAATGTCACAATGAGATGGACGGTTCTCATTTACTTTAGAGCTTCGACTATTCATGGCTCCTGAATTCTGGAGTAGAAATTCCTTCGAAGTGATTACCCATCGAGTGAGTCATAAAGCGATGGTGATTGCTTGTTGTCAGCTAACACCTCCACTTATGTTATCCTTCCACTATACTTGATCATTGGTTGGGAAAGCTCCCAAAGTAGATCAACGGTTAATGTTGACTTTGGCCTTCGACGCTTTGCAACTTCAGAACCTTCAACCAAGACCATATCAACGACCCTCGTCCTCTTTCAAAATCAACGATCGATATCTACTTTGGGACTCCGGCCTTCAAAGGTCTCAACTTTCCCCACTTTCTTCCTCCCAAAATGCTTTTACCTGGAGCACACGATCAGTTGACGCGTGTCCTCCTATGGATCGACGGTCCCCAACTACTTTAGCTATTCATAGTTTCGATGATCAAGCACTAGCAAGTCACATCACTACATGCCTTTCAATTTGCGAGGGCACACACTGATGGTTTGGAGTAACCCATTTTTCGCCTCACAATTCTCTTGATGCTGACACATAAACCCTTGGTGAAACCGTGGTTTGGATTGCGGGACCGACTTGGGAAATTATCTCCTGTGCAACTTGGTTCCCCACAATTCCTCCTGTTCGTTGATCTCACTCTCTAATGGGATCTGATGGTTGTGAACTTGGCCCTTTCTTCCTTTTCATTGGACGACCCTTGTTCACCTATCCTTTGATCCAACGATCCCATATCTCTCCTGATCCTACAGTGGAGATTGCTCCCGAATTCGAAGAGGGACGATCACGATCCTTCGAACCCCTTACAATGGGTCTCTGACGTTCTATCTCCTGCATAGATTCTACAACGTCATTCCTCTTGAGATTTTCAAATTCACGGTCAAAGTTTGATCTCGATCCTGAGACTCTGACCAACAGACCCGGGACATACTGGCCTGATGTTTCAACCAGAAGCTTTGATACCAATCTGTAACATACTGGACCACCCAGAGGTTGGGCTACGCCACTTAAACAAGTTGCAACGCACCCAACCATCCACATGATAGGCACACTACAGTCACAAGACTAAGTTATCTGATCTCTAATTCAAAGAAAAAGGGTTTCTCAACCATGTTAGGAGCATGCACACCACACGCATAAGATAAGATCCATGCCACAACATTAAAGAGATAAACATCATGCCATGCACAAAAAATAAGCAGTAGACAGGCACATTAGAATACATATCTCAGAGATAATTAAATATACAACAGAATACATTAAACAGAAAACACAGAGAGCACTTATATTTGCAAGTAAACGTTCACCAACTGGTTGCAGACCAAGGATGTTCCTCCCAACCATAAACACTGTTGTTCATTTACTCTCAACAGCAGGTCACCCCCGAGCCAGGGCTATGAATCCACAAGGATGGGTCCTAGGCCAAGTCTAAATAAACAATAGTTGGCTAAGTAGCTCTCAGGTTTCCCAACCTCACAACAATCCTAATTTCCATTTCTCTTTCCCCCATTAGCCTGCACAACCCCAAGAAATGAACACCTTTCTTCACCATGTAGTCCCTGAGGCTGTTCCATTTCTCTCCAGGGATCCAGTGCTACTGGCCAGGAAATATCCCTACTAGAAATTCCAAGGACTCTCAACTGTGGATAGTTCCATCTAAACTGCCATCAAGTTCATGCACACATGCATCCATTCCCTCCTGGAATGATCAGTTAATCATTACAGCCATTCAACGATGGCTCTCCTCTTCCCACCATTTGTTTCCATGCTTAGCCCAAGAGCACACGAGCTAGTAGTAGTGAGTGAAGAGGAAGAAGAACAAGTAAACCAGTGAGAAGAGTACGGACCAATGGAAGAACAACCCCAAAACAACCCCCAAGGGATGTTTAAATAATTACATGAAGACAAGAGCCACATGGCCTCCCTCCCAAGAAGCTCATGTAACCCCCTCTTCTCCATAAAATCAATTATGGGTAAATAAAATAATAATAAAAAGACTTAGCCCATCAAGCCTCCTCTCTCATGGAATCATAGCCCCCTATCTCTTTTGTCCCTGTCAGTATTGGAACCAATGGTGTATTTTATTAATGTATAGGAAGTGTTACATTTCCTACGCACTTTGGCCCCTTTTCAACTTTAACGGATCACCAACCTAAGTCATATTTACATAATATATTATAATTTATAAGGGTTAGAACCATGATGTTACAAGATCCATATCCCGGAGAAAGATGTGTTGAAGTCGGTGGAAGGAATGCATCGTTGGCATAGGGGCAGACCCAGGGTTCAATGCTACAACAACGCACCAACAAAATCCTAACCACCGTCCCTTTCGGAAACACCTACGAAGTAGATGAAGTCTAACTTGAGGTAGAGGCAGGGGTGGTTGTAGGACTCAGATGTCTGCAACCTTAGCTGGGACACCGATCAATGATTACAACACCTTAACAAATCACTTAGCAATATAGTTCATCAATATTTAATCGATATCTACTTCCCAGATAAAACCCTAATTACAGAGCACTGTCATTGTCACCCATATTTAGTCCATTCAAGCACTAAGCACATTCACATGGGTTAGATCTATCATTCATCCATATTATTAAGCACAAAACATTAACCGATCTATCTATCATTCATCTATATCAAAGCACTTAAGCAAGTAAATGCATAAACACATCAATACATCGCACAAGTCATAGAAACACAGGATATACATCGTTCACCCCTAGCCTGGGGATACATCCACCAATTGTTCTTCTCTTTTATTATCTTTGATCAATCAACTACATGCACAAAGCCACAAGATCCTACTCCACATAGGATAGGAAATCTGCGCACTTCTCTAGATCCTCCTTTCCCGAGTTACAACACAAAGCCTTTCAAAGTCTCTTACAATCACTTGCACTTAGCTCTGCAAGTTTCACACAATATGCACAAAGCAATTACACTTACCAATTGCACTTAGCACCTAGCATCACGTAGATGCATATCTCCTTACATTGCCTAGACATCTATTTATACATTACAAAAGAGGCCTAAACATGGGTAAACCCATGGGCCGACATATCCATGCCTGTTACATAAGACCAAAACCCAAAAGGCCCTAAAAAGGGGCCGATATCTTGTGATCTCCGCTTCGACTTGTGCTCCACCTTCGACATCCTGTTGAAGTCCCAAAATTAGTTCAAACCTAACCAAGGATCCTCAAAACTTGGTTAAGGGCCAACAGGCCCCCAACACTCACCTGTGACTCATCCCGAGTCACTCTGGTCTGGGTAGCTTTGCTTTGAAAGCCTTGAGCTTGGCTTGAGACGCTTCGACTTGTTGCTATGAGATGACCTCCTGTTCAACAAAATATTGGATTACTGCTTCGTTGACAGGTCCCTCTAAGCGTTGTTCACCTGCAGTGACGAATTGCTCCAGTTCTATTCTTCGACCTTCAATATCTGTGAATAGTTGGCAAACCTCGTCCTGAATTGGTTGGAATATCTGAGTCACTTCCATTACTTTGCTTTGAATGGTGTGGACGTGCTATTGGGAATTGCACTATTCTTGGGATCACTTCATCCTTTCGATTGCTGATAGGGGATTCAATTGCGCCTGTACTATTTCTGCTTGCTACTTTGCCTCCTGGAGATGTGACTCCAATGCCTTTAATTCAAAATCATCAGTGAGTCTCTTATAAGTCTAGGCACTGCGATAACTTAGTTGTTTACATTCCATGGCAAGGGCCTTGATTATTTCAACTACGCTTTGAGCAGTTGCTTCTCTTTGATCTCTTACATTCGGCGGAGTGCTGGGAACTGTTCGAAGATCTAAGTCTTCTATTCTTTGCTGTAGTTGCTCGATAAATTCTGTGAGTTGTGCTACTTGATGCTCCACTCGGTCTTCTGCCTTTGGCTCTAAGACTATCATAGAGAGAAGTTCTCTATCGACTACTTCTTTGACTCCCAGTTGTTCTATGAGAAACTATTCTTTTTCTTTCTTGGCCTATGCTCTTTCTTTTTGAAACTTGGCTTGAAGTTACTCTTTCTCATTTTGTGCAACCTAACGTTTCTCTACCATTTCTTCTTGTGCTTGCTTCAAGGCCATTGTGGCATGTTGTTTCTTTACTTGCGCTTGATGAAGGAGGGCTTCGGTCACATCAACTAGTCTGCATAGTTGGGTAGGCTCATCTCCCAACTCTGGTTCCTCTGATGGTGGGGGCGTAGTGGATACTGCGCGGCTGGAGTGAAGGACTCGCTATACCCCTCTGAGATTTGTCATGATTCTATCATACAAGGTTTCTTGCTTGGCTTCATTGTTCTGCAAAATGTCCTGTGAAGCATCTGATATGGCTGTGATGATGAAATCAAAGTCATCGATCATGAGTACAGTTTGAAGCTTCGACTTGCTTGCTTTGGATTTCTTTCACGATATAGGTTTCATGGGGGAAACCTTTCTTTTCTTCGATGGATCTACGTCATCAAGGGGGTTTTGTGGCGGGGTTACTTCACCTTGCTCTAGATTATATTCTTCCCCTGCTTTTTCTTCTTTCTCCTCTTTGTCCACCTTGTCACCTCCTCCTTCGCTAGGTGAATCTGAGGCAATCTCTTCTGAGGCGTTGCTCAGTTCCTATACATCTTCATTCTTCTTCCTTCTGCTATTGTTGGGTGCATTATACTCCTTGCGGGTAAATACCGGGCTTCCAATGAGGTTTGGGTCGGATAATTCTACCTTAGCGACTGGTATAAGGAACTTTGTGGGCCATTCCTTAGTGATTTCTTCCAGGTCCTCCTCGGTGAGCTTATAGTATGACTGAAGCTATTCTTTATTCTCATATGCGTGTGTAGTGATATATATGAAATGCCTATCTACACGAAACTTCATAAGGGGTATGAATCAGTCCAGAGTGTTTGGCGTCATCCGAGGGAATGATTCGATATCCCTTTTCAGTTGCAGGTAGTAGGTATGGAATACTGCATTTGAATGCCATTGTTTTCCCATGTCTCTTGAGTACCAGAGCATGGTGAACTTCGTAGAAAGTGGTTTGAACGACTCGATGTCCAGGAATGTCGCACCTTTCGACATCTCCCAAGTTGTAAATGTGATGAGGATAAACAACCAGCTAAAGTGGAACTCGTAGCCCAGATCCTGAGCTTCGCGTAAATTGAATTCTAGCTGGTTGACTAATTACTTCACCCAGTTCATTTGTAATCCCACCACGCACTTTCCTGCGAGGTCAATCACAAACCCTGTGACCTGCATGGGTCTGTTCTTATGGATTAACTTACCAACAATCAACTCGCAAGCGAGGCACACTGCACCATTCTGAATGGAGGCTACATTGTAGCCTTGTGTCCCCTTCTCTACATCACCATAGATGTATTTAATCTTCTATTCTAGGGCATGATCTATAGCCTTCCCTGGGTAGAATTCATGTGGGTCAAGTCCCTACATGCTCAATCCGGTGATCCTATGGATTAGTGTCGGGTCAACAGTAATATGCATTTCTAACCATAAATAACCATCGTGGAAGCATGAAACTAGGAGTTTAATGCACGCGTTAACCTCCTGGTGCCTTCCAAAGTGTGGAATTTTCATGACATTAAGGATAGTGTACTGCGCGATGTTCATGGTCCATGGCTAGGGAATGATCTTAGATCTCTTTCCCTTTGTCTTAGTCAAGTACTTGTGAGGTGCGAGCATGCCATAGGTCTTGCGGTCCCCTATATTATAGTCACTGATCTTTAAGGTTGGAATCCTCTCCAACTGTGGTTTGATTGCTCGTATTCCCTTTGGGAGGTATGCCATGATGATTGTGTATTTGAAGTTCCTCGGGACACTGTCACGATTCACCACTCTGGTTAGAGGCGGGATGTAATCAGGCATAATAGATGGGATTAACTTTGCATTCGCTAAATCATCTCTGTGATTGGTTCTTTTCTCATATGCAACGCGGGATGGTCCAGATCTGTGAGCAGTTGATGGGGAGGCTTGCACTCCTCAAGTTGATGAAGCTTGAACTCCTGTGGACATTACTCTCTCTGCCATAAGGTCGATTAGAATTTCTTCGATGACTTTCTCTGTGATGCTGAGATCGCTCGACATACACGCCTAGATTGGATAAATCAAGTGGATGAATGAATGCTCAAAGAAATGGAACAGGTGTCGATCTCAATAAACACAACGTGGTAGCAATGAGTTCTCTTGTAGGCTCGAATATAATTCGCAAAAGTGTTCTCGGTGCAACAGTTGATGGAATAAGTAGACAACGATGTAACATATCTTCTCCAATGGACAAGAGGCCTCAATCAATGCAGTTATGTCCATTACAACACGGTCCCAACGGTCCGATGGTGAGCTTTTTGGTCATAACTGTTGGTCTAACTGTTCGAAGCATCGAGCTAATGATTAGAATGCTTTCAATGAATATATCGCTCCGCCATGGCGAAGTGCCAGGTTGTGTTGTTATGATATCCCAACAAAATTCCATTTTTGCAAACCTTCCCTCTGCGAAGTCCCCTCTCGGACCTTTTGTAACTTTTCTATCTTTTCTCTCTTCTTACTGAGTTTTCTAGCCTTCTTCCCTGTGATCTTCGTCTCGGTATTCCTCTTTCCATTCTGATTCTTATCTCCTTTTGGCATAGTAACTTCGTGTTGTTGATATTCTTTTGTAGGGTTCAAGGACAATACTTCTTCTTTGTCTCGGGTAGGTGCTCCATTATTCTGTGAATCTTCTTTTGTTCGTTCAACTTTGAGATCCGATTTTCTAGTTTTAAACAACTTTGATCTGTTCTCTTGTTCTTCAATCAAGTGCTCTATCCTCCTAGTCATGAAATATTTCAATTCTTGATTCTTTTGTTCTAAGACTTCCTCTTCTTTTCTTCTGGTCTGATTTCTCTCAATCTAGGGTTTTCCTAATAACATAGAAAATGGGGTGTTGTTCTCAATAAATTTAACAACCTCAAAATCTTCCTCTTGTATAGTTCCATGATCACTCAAAACTATCTGGATGAGTCTTCCACATAGGGTTATCAACTTTCCTCTAAATAATCCTATTCCTCCTAATGAAGGAATCATAGCAGGCTTTCCTAAAATTTCCCAGGTTCTTTCTGTCATAATATTCACCCGTTTTTCTTCATCTAGAACACAGTTTATGTTGAAGTCTCCTATTCTTGCTTCTATGTACTCTTTTTCTTTGAATATTTCTGATAAGTTGATATTTTGGTGGTCATTCAGGGTTTCTTTCATTTGCAGTAATACAGTCTTTGATTCTTTCTGAGGTTCTATTGTGGTCTTAGTTTCTTGATCTTCCTAAGGGTTTTCTTATCTCATATTCATTCTTTCAACCTTAACAATCATTCTAGGGAAATCCAAAACTTCATGATCCATAGCTTGACAACAAAGACAACTAGGTATTCTACCAGGGCATTCCTTGACAAGATGTCCCAGTTTTCTGCAGTTATAACAAAGAGTTAATCTTCTTTTTCTTTGAAATGATCCCAAACCTTTCCTGTATTGCGCACTAGCATCATAGTAGCTAACCTGCAAAAAATTCTTTCTAGGTTCTTGCATCCATTTGTTAGTCCAAACATTCTTTCTATGCATAGGAATAACATATCTTTCATTATTTTCATCAGATCTACTCATATCAAGGCTTCTTTCATCTAGATGTGCCTACTTTTCAAGCTAGGACAAAATTTATCAAACATACCTAGATCCATACTTTTGAAACAAAAATTTCCACTTATCTTTTCTTGTTTCAATAAAAATTTTTGACTGTTCTTACCTTTAACAAAGCACAAAGCCTTTAGATATTACCTCTTTTCTTCAGATCTGACTTTTCTTCTTAGCACAAAGCTTCACAAGTTAAGTAGACTATTGTGCACTAAAGAAACAAATCTACACACAGAGATTTCTTTTCTTTAGTTCCTAGCAATCACAGTTTCAGGTCCCGACAACATAACCATTTGTTGGCACAGAGGCATACCTAGGGTTCAACGCTACAACAATGCACCAACAAAACCCAAACTACCGATCCTTTCAGAAACACCTACAAAGAAGATGAATTATTACCCGAGGTAGAGGCAGGGGTGGTTGCAGGACTCAGATATCTGCAACCTTAGATGGGACACCGATCAATGATTAAAACACCTTAACAAAGCACTTAGTAGTACAATTCATCAATATTTAATCAATATCTACTTCACAGATAAAACCCTAATTATAGAGCACCACAGTTGTCACCCAGATTTAGTCCATTTAAGCACTAAGTACATTCACATGGGTTAGATCTAGAATTCATCCATATTGTTAAGCACAAAGCATTAACAGATCTATCTATCATTCATCTATATCAAAGCACTTAAGCAAGTAAACACATAAACACATCAATACATCACACAAAGCATAGAAACATAGGATATACGTGGTTCACCCCCAGCCTGGGGCTACATCCACCAACTCTTCTTCTCTTTTATTATCTTCGATCAATCAAATACATGCATAGAGCCACAAGATCCTAATCCGCATAGGACATGAGATCTACCCACTTCGCTAGATCCTCCTTCCCCGAGTTATAACACAAATCCTTTCACAGTCTCTTACAATCACTTGCACTTAGCTCTGCAATTTTCACATAGTATGCACAAAGCAATTACACTTACCACTTTCACTTTGCACCTAGCATCACGTAGATGCATGTCTCCTTACATCACCTAGACATCTATTTATACATTACAAAAGGGGCCTAAACATGGGTAAACCCATGGGCCGACATCCCCATACCTGTTACATAAGCCCAAATCCCAAAAGGCCCTAAAAAGGGGCCGAGATTCCCCGATATCCACTTCAACTTGCGCTATGACTTCGACAACCTATCGAAGTCCCAAAAGTAGTTCAAACCTAACCAAGGATCCTCAAAACTTGGTCAAGGGACAACAATCATTAAGGCATCCTCCATCATCTCACACAAAGGGTAGTATAAGGATAAAGATTTGGAAGGACTCAAATGAAAAGATTGTAAAGTTTACATCGAGGTATGACTTCGAAATGCACCAGATGGAATAGTGCATTGAGGAGACTCTCTTAATAGTATCCAATAATGGAGATTACCGACAAAGATGAGGAATCAACCAATGTGGTCAATTGGAAACCAAGGTACCACATGAATCCCTATGTGTGATGATGTAACAACCCTGGTTAAATAGATCCTTAGGGATTATTAAGTAAAATTAATTAGATAATTAATTGTCCTAATATGGTTTTAGTTAAACAATGATTAGTATTAATAATATTATTTATTTATTAATTAATTGTTTATAACTTTTGATTGATTGATTAATTAATTAATTGATTACATATCACATTCAATGACATGGGTAATAAATTAAGGGGCTTAATAAGTTTAATTTAATGCTTTTGAAACTTACGTATGATAGGAGGGGATAAGGTAATAAAGGAGGGGATAAGATAATAAAGGAGGGGGATAAGGTAATTAATGGAAGGGAGGAGAGTCGGTGAAGGGGAATATATGAGGGGGAAGGGTCTTACGTGAGAGGGAGGATCTGGGAGGGAGAAAGCATTTTGGAGGAGGGACTGGATTTCTATTTGGATATTTTCTGGGGTGGGGAGTTTGAGATTGGGAGTTTTGGTGAACCATTGCAGGGGGCACCGGGTTGCTGGGGGTTTTGGGCATGGTGGAAAGGATTCCTTTCTGTATCCTGGAGCTAGGGAGCCGGACAAGCTGCTCCTAGCTGGCTGGGTGGTTAGTCAGTTTGGGCCGGGTTTGGTCAAGTAGCAAGCTGGGCAAGGCAACAGGGAGGACAACCAGACAAGGGGGAGTTTAGCATCAGACGAAGGTATTTTAATTTATGTATTTGTTTTATGTATTTAAGGAATATGTATTGTTATGTGGTTGTTCGTAAGCTTATTATGATCAGTTCAATAAATTTTATATATGCTGGTTATGAAGTATTAAAATTTTTAGGATAACCTTTCCTTAAAATAAATCTTTTCTGGTTTTATAAGGCTCTGTTGAGTAGAACCCTAAAGATAATTTTTGTTGATGTCAAACATAAGGGAAACTGCTCACTTAGTGACCAATGATGGTTTTTCATCTATTGATCACAACGTCACCTATCAATGATGGAAATAGGCCCAGGGTGAAAATCTAGGTCATACTCTCAAGGTGATGTGTCAGAGTCGATGAGATCATACCCACTAGCAAGAATTCAATGGGGACCTTCTATACTAGCACGAGTAAAGGACAAAAATATTTGTGATGATGAGATGAAATTGATTGACTCAAGAAGGCCAACATGCAAGGTCAAAGACTAGTTGTATAATGAATGACTCAGGCTAAAAATTCCCTTGAACAAAATAACAACACATTATGTGACTTAGGCAACATGGATTATAAACTGGAATACATTTGTGACATAGGAGGCAACAAAAAATTCTCCATATGGTTGGAAGAATAACCGACCGGGGGAGATTATACTAAAAAATGAGAAAACATCTCCTAAAGCCATACTAGACCCAAAATGATGAGATACTGACTCAATATTGTGCTTTTTTCAAGGGCGAAAATAATGTTGCCAACAGAATAGATAGATGCTTCCCCCCCTTTCTTTTTGTTTTTTTGATTTTTTTGGTCTTTTTCATATTATTAAATCCCGAAAAAAGAATAAAAGAATTCTATAGTACAGTGGGGGAAACGAGTGTCATGAGAAATAAAACTAGTTCTAGAGTGCAAGGAACATACCTATGATCAATGAAAGGAAAGAAGGTGTAAGATACAGACACTCAAGGAATGTTTCCTTGAGGGTTAGGGTGTCAAGTCACAAAGGAATAAATTCCAAGGCTGGGAACTGATAGGAATGCATAAGCGATTGGTCCAAAAATGGCATGTTGAAGTCGACATTAGGCCTAAAAGAACGAGCAATTGATATGCAATGCAATTACAACTCAACCAAAGCTTGGAAGCCCTCTAAGGTGAGTTAGCTAGAAAACAATTCAAGAGAATTAATGTGACTTCAACAAAAATACATGGCAAGACTAAAGAGGGTTTCCGAGCCTACGGAGAAATGCAACATAGGTGTAAAAATGCCAGTGAGGTACTAACTAAGACACCCATGGAGAGGTAAGCTATACCATCCATAAGAGACATTGTTAAACAAATGGAAAGGTATGATTTCAATGATGAATGGGGTTGACCCTAAGGAAAATATGTGTTCCATACAGATAGATGCATTATGCAAGTGCGATGGGGCCTACATTGTATGCCATTAAGGAATACAACACCTATCAAAGAGTTGGAATAAATTTTGTTGTAATAAACATATAATGGGGGGAGTCCCATATGTAATTTCCAGAACAATATTGAGTAAGAAGAATGAGGTTCAAATGGAAATTCATGATGGGACTAAATAGGACTCCCAAGCCTAACAAAACTTGCAGCATGAGCATCGAGATGAAAAAGGGGTTCTAAAATAGGGCACCCATGGAAGGTAGGTTCTACCATCAACGAGATGAAATTCTGAGCGAAAAGAAAGGCTAATGTGACAAGTTAATGGGATCGAACCTAGGTTAAGGAGACAATGGTGATTGTTAATGCAAATATTGGAGGTGTGTGAGACCTACTCTAAATGCCAATTACATCGAAACATCACATGCCAAAGTCTTGAAAAGATTCAGTCAACCGATTAAAGGACCAAAAAGTACCCAAAATATAGCTTTATAAACTTGCCATGGAAACCATAACACTACAACATAGCTTGACATTAGTTCAGTTTATGGAAAAAATAAAAACTATGGAAAGTGGGTTTAAAAATTGTATAAATAAAGCAAGTTTTACCATTTTACCATTTCATTTCCACTACTTAAACTAAAATTAACCCAAAATTGGAAAAACTCTTAAAACTTTGTTTGTAGACTATGGGAGCTTGGTGCGACAAAATCACAAACCATCTAGACCAAATATGATCCGTAGGATCTTTTAATGACTATGGTTGAGTTTTTAATTGCATGTGTTAATTAACCCTTTTAAGAAGCTTAATGAAAGAATGAGGAAAGAAGAGGAATTATGACAGCCATATACACATATGTAGATCTGAAATGAAGTAATAAACAACAAACCATAACACGAGAATTGATAACGAAGTTCGGCAAAATGTTGCCTATGTCTCCGAGCCTTTGTCTTTGTGGGGGAGGCTTCTTTATTTCTGTTCAAAAGCTAAAAAGTACATTGCAGCAGTGCCAATTCCCTACAATACTGATCTGGTCATGTTCTTCCAGATCTCTAGGACCTAGCAAAGAAAATGGCACGCAAAACGGATGTCCGGAGCTCCCAGAAATGGCCCGCAAGCATTTGCTCCTCAATAGCTTCCCTGCATAAAAATGGCTTTGGCTTGGCTTCCCTTCAGCATAAATCTACACTGAATATCCTTCATGGCCTCAAATAGGTCTAGTTTATATAGATCTGAAGTTGGTTATCCATCCCCAACTTTCTCCCAAAATTTGGGCTCCAAAAATGCCCAATATCCCCCAAAAATGGATAAAATCCTCCATTAACAGGCATAAAATCATTTAAAAATCCAAACTATACAAAAAAAAACATTTTTTCATATGTATTTGGGCGCAGTCCACTTCGACGCACACTTTGGGTCATATGGGTGCCTCCATGTGGCCAGGCTCCTCCGGGCGCGCTAACCCCCCTATCCGGCTGGCTCCTGGCTTTCGTTGCGTGGATAGAACCGCGGGCTAACACCCTAATCACTTCCACACATTTATTGTGATAGACTCCTAGTTGTATGGGGTCACCTGAGAACTAAGGGCCAGGCCCTATCCATATATCACCGGTCATACGGGAGCGTAATATCCACGGTTGAAACCATGGGTTGGGGCTAAGCCCCAACCCTTTCCGCCTCCGAATAAAGCTTTAACCAAACTCAAATATATTCTTTGTCATATAGTTAATAAGAAACACTAGTGGAGTGGGTGGTTAACCCGGTCCTACCAGTCCATAGTGCGGAAGAGGTTGGGGGTTCGAACCCAGTGGAGACCATATAATTTTAGATAACCCGATAGCCAACCACAGGGTGCCACGTGGCAGCCCATGACTGGACCACGTGGCACCTCCACCACCAATCAAAAAATACCATTTTTCGAGCATCAGATGGTCCATGTAACTACCACGTACCCTGCCACCTGTCACCGTACCTGCCCAGTCAGCCTGCTGACGTCATCCCTGCCACATCAGCCAGTGCCACGTGTCACCCTTACAGTGGTGACACATGTCACCCTCTAACTGGTCCATCTGTACCTATTGTATGCCACATCACCTACCATGTGTCATCACTAGAAGCTTCCACATCAGCTGTATGACCATACGACCTGTACAATCATCCTGCCACGTGGCACTGTATGGACTGTACAGTGATCCACTTTTTTTGCCTATTTGGGTTTTCAGACAGAATGCGATATCTTTCGCATATGAAGCCCGTTTGACGAAATAAATATATGGACGGAATCAGGAAGATGAGACGGACGCAATGGAGTTGGTTTCGTCGAATTATAATCACTTTCATTTTTTATCCTTTTTGAGCCCCGTCAGGCTCCTGGATCCGATTCTAGATGAAAATAGGTGCTCATCCCATTCTTTTCATTTTCCTCCTTTCAATTTTAATTTTTCAAGAAAAATTGAGGGTTAGCCTTGTCTTTTTGTTCATGAGTTTGCACATCCGTGGGTTTCCTCAAAGTGACCCGTGGATGTTTGCATTTGGTAGAAACACCAAATGGGGATATCTATGACTATTGTCAAAGGGAGCCATGGATGCCCATAAGTACTTTGAAAAATAAAAGACTAACTGTCTTTCTTTTGGATTTTTGGGTAGGATGTTTGTTCATTGGAGGGAATGTGAGCACAAAGAACTTAATTGTGCAATATTTGATGATGATGATGCCAAAGAGGCTCTCTGACAATGTGGCATGTACAAGTTTTTCCAAATTGGTTGCATGCGAGCTCAAAAAAGATTGCTAAACCTTCTCATTGACGACTAACATCTCGACACAAAAGCATTCATGCTTGGTGGGTAGTCCTTGACCATCATTGTTGAGGAAATTTACTTTATCATTGGTTTGTCCCATAGAGGTGAATTTCCCAACTTCACAATCCATGGAGGAGGTGGTTGAACCATTAATGACTGAATCAATGAATACTATGAGGATGGTGCAGATAAAATGGGCTCACAAGTGCCTATCAATAAAATCACCAATCTGAGCTTAAAGGTGATATTATACACCATAGTTCATATCGTGGGGTAAAAATATTTACATTTAGCTTCACGGTCTCAAATGCAACATGGTGTTGAGTGTTTGATACCTAAGAATTTTTTACTTGAGTAACACCATGCTTTCATGCATGAAGACTTAGCTTACTGACTGCAAGTTGCGGAAGACCAAAAACTTTGGGTTTGGTAGCATCCTATGTACATTTTTCTTTGAGAGAGTGTCGATGATCAAATCAAGGACTCATATATGAGGACACTTACTACCATGGCCTTCTATGGTACGATGGATTGAGTTGATGGCCCATCCAAGAAGAGGGAAATTATCCAACCCATTTGATGATGTATTTTTTGCTTGGTGGGAGAGTCAGGTCCCATTTATTGAGGACTATCCATATGCCAGGATTGACTATACCCAAGATCCCAATGTCATCATTCCTCCCGGTGACGAGCTTGAGGACATAGGTAAATTTTATTTTATGTTATTTTTTTTTTTTGATTATATATTATATGTAAATATGAAAGGAAATCATTCTATATTTTTCATGAGATCCATAGTATTAACACGTGCCTTCAAGTGTGCAGGAAGAGTACCAGTGAGACCAATAGGTATTCCACGACACAGTCGTCAGGGGAGAGAGGAGACTGGACCCAGTGAGGATGTGGCAAGGACCTTACAGAGTGTGGGCATGAACATGGAGGAACTAACACGCTCCATTCCCATGGCCACTATAGATGACCTGCTTGTAGAGATGTAACATCATGTAGTAGGAGTACCTCAGACAAGGGTCTGTATGTTCCAACGTTTAGTGAACACCGTACTTTGCTATGACAGGGTTCAACGGCCTTAGGCCTAGACTATTGTCTGTCGAGATCACTATTTTGTACTGATATAGATTTGGGGCTAGTAGCCCAAATTTTGTATTATGGACCTATTTTTGGACACACACACACACATATATTTTGTCAATTATTTTTGTATTTTTTACTTACAAATGATGAATATTTACATGTGTGAGATCTGTTCTTATGTGATCAATGAGACAAATTCCAATCTAAAATATAATTAGCGTAGGCATCAACTATTATATTAGCATGCCTAGGAACATGCTCATAATTAATGAATTCAAATGTTTATTCCAAAAGATGTACCCTAAGGAAATGACGCAACAATATCGAATCACGAACCTAGTATAGGCCATTCAACTTTAATACCAACAATTGTGAATATAGAAACACCTAAAGGCATCGAATTCCATGTGACACATAATCTCGTAAAATCTCAATAATGACGCAATATTCGACAATATTATTGATATTTTCTTTGAGACACACATTTCCATTAGAAACAAGCTGGTTATTAGGCGAATAAATCACCCAAGGCATCAAATACAAGCTTCAAGAATGGCGATTGGAACCATCTGTGTATCCAATATAAATTGATGATTCCCTAGGCATCTGCCACACGACAGAAGTAGAACAATCACTAACGCGCAAAGATGCAAAAATTCTAAGTAAAGCTATGTGCAAAAATAAACATTATTTAAAAAAGAACTAGTACTCAAGTTGTGGGGCTCAAGCGTAGTACTTTTTGAGATAGATCCTATTTCTGGACTTCGACAACACATTCCCCTCATAATCTGCTAGCTCATAAGACCCTTTTTCCAACACCCATTTCATGATATATGGGCTGTACTACACGGGGTTAAACTTACTTGCCCCTAGGGAATCCTTGTCTTGGTCATAAAATAAGACAAGGTATCCTTTGGAGAACACCCTAGGACAAACAAACTTGTCATATTGAGATTTGACTCTTTTCTTATGTGCTTTTTTTTTCCATTGCTACATCTCAACGTTGCTCATCAAGTTGTTCAATTTAAATGATATGTTATTCAATCTAAGTCATATCCAGGAGGATCTCAACAATGATTTTGAGCGAAGGGATCTCGCACTCAATATGTAAGACTGCCTCAACTCCATGGATGAGTTGAAAAGGAAAGAATCATGTTGTAGTCTTAACTAAGGTTCGGTAAGTCCATAATGTTATATATAGCATCAACTGCCAATTTGATCTTGTTGAGTTGACCGTTCTTCTCAATATCATTTTTAAGGATTTGTTAATGGCTTCAACTTGATCGTTAGCCTGAGGATATTAGGGAGATGAGTGATCCTGTCTAAAAGCCATTTTTGATGTTAACTCTAACATCATGCGTTTATAAAAGTGACTTCCATGATCAATAACAATCTTTCTTGAAACCCTAAACCTAGAAATAACCTGATTGAAAATGAAAAGTGTTGCGGTTTCACCATAATTTTCAAATGTCGGCATGGATTTGACCCACTTAGTGAAGTAGTCCATGACCATTATGATGTAATGATGCCCCTATTGGTTGTGGATCCTGATTATATTCCTGATTTAGAGGTTTGTTTCTGCCATGATTGGACCCCATTCCCTAACGAGGTTGTGTGGGGGATATTCCCCCCCACAATTATCGCCAAGG
Source organism: Picea engelmannii (assembly GCA_009831015.1). Lineage (NCBI taxonomy): Eukaryota > Viridiplantae > Streptophyta > Pinopsida > Pinales > Pinaceae > Picea > Picea engelmannii. The sequence continues at coordinate 88,158 of ML800546.1, forward strand.
GGGTCCAGGGGGGCGACGACAATTTTTGTAGCCCCCCCTGTTGGGGAATTTGAGGGCAACGCCCCTGACGTGAAATATTGGGAAAAATCTCTTGTAAAATATTGTAATTTCATAGTCAATCTGGACCATTCATTATAAGGTCACATACCTGATGGTAAAAGTTATTTTAGGTTTTTTTTTTTTTCCCTAGAAGGCAATCCTCTCTTATGAGGGAATTGTATTGCAGCTGTATATTATCGCTAATATTGTATTCTGAGAGAGGATATTGTGAGAGAAAAAAGAGGAAGTTACAACGGGTGTGTTGTAGGTTGTATCCGTTAATTTTTATTGATAATAAAAAGGAAGGACCTGGAAATTTATCTAGTGGACGTAGCCGACACTGGGTGAACCACGCATATTTCTGTATCTACTGTATTTTGTATCTTATGTGTTTTAATATTTCCTCTTTTATTTATTTATTTTATTGCTCTTTCATCTTTTTTTTCCAATAACTAGTATCAGAGTGAAAGGTAACTCGCAGGAAAATAGGGTTCCTGGTTCGAGTGGGAGAAATGGCGGAATTTGGAAATCTTAGGGTCGATAAATTTAATGGCCAAAACTACCAGTTATGGAAGATGAATATGGAAGATTATTTATACTAGAAGGATATATTCCTACCATTGGGTGGAATAAAAAAGAAGTCAATGACCATGAAGGACAAATAATGGGAGGTTATTGACATAAAGGAATTAGGAACGATACAACTGAGCCTCGCAGTGTTGATGGCTTTCAATATTTCAAACGAAAATACAACGAAGGAGTTGATGGGCACATTGGATAAACTATATGAAAAATCCTTGACTTCCAATAAGGTATTTCTAATTAAGAGATTAATTAATATGAAGATGTTAGAAGGTGGGTCTGTTGTAGATCATTTAAACGAATTTAATACGGTTACTAATCAACTAAGTTCTGTAAAAGTGGACTTTGATGATGAGGCCAGGGCTCTTCTAATATTGTGCTCATTGCCAGAAAACTGGGATGGTTTGGTCATGGTTGTAAGTAACTTTGTCTCTGGTTCAAACACTCTAAAATTTGATGATGTTGTTGGTGTTATCCTTAGCGAGGAAATGCGAAGGAAAAGCACAGGTGAGACATTAGGTAATGCGTTAAACATGGAGAACAAGGGAAGACAAAAGGATAGATGAAAGGGCTAAGGGAATCGCAAGAATTCTAGGAAGGGCAGATCCAAATCCAAACTAGGAAAGATAGAGTGCTAGAATTGTGGGAAGAAAGGACATATGAAGAAAGACTGCAGAACTCTAAAGAAACAAAGAGATGGAAACAAGAGAAAAATAAAGAAGCAAATGTAACAGGTGATGTGTTACAAGATGCTTTGATTCTTTCTGTAGATAATATTTCTTAGTCTTGAGTAGTATATTCATGGGCTTCATTTCATGCCACACCTCATATGAAACATTTTCTAGATTATGTTCAAGGTGATTTTGGACAGGTTCATTTGGGTGATGATGCACCATGAAAAATTGTTGGAATGGGTAAGGTACAAATAAAGCAAAAGCATGGAAACCAATGGTTATTGAAAGAGGTAAGACATGTACCAGATCTAATAAAAAATCTAATTTTAACAAGTAAGTTAACAAGTGAAGGTTGTATATCTATATTTACAGATAAGGCATGGACGATCACCAAAGGATCATTGGTGATAGCAAAAGGAAAGAAGGTAGGTACATTGTATTTATGTATTGGTAATGCTGATTATTCTAACTCGTTAGCTTCTACAGGAGTGGATACAACATTTTGGAATCATAGGCTTGGACACATGAGTGATAAGGGAATGCAGATACTTCACAAAAGGAATTCGTTTCCAGATCTTAAACAAGTTGATTTGGATTTCTGTGAGCATTGTGTTTATGGAAAACATAAGAGTTAGATTTCTCAGAGTCGGAAAAGAAAAGAAGAGAGAAAGGTTAGAAATTGTGCATACAGATGTATGGGGACCATCTCAGGTATAATCTCTTGGTGGATCTTTTTATTATGTTACTTTTATTGATGATGCAACTAGAAAAACTTGGGTTTATTGCATTCGAAAAGAATATGATGTTTTTGATACTTTTAAGAAATGAAAATCTTTGGTTGAGAATGAGATAGGAAAATGGTTGAAGTGTTTCAGATTAGACACTGGAGGTGAATATTGCAGTAAGGAGTTTAAACATTATTGTTCATATCATAGGATTCGTAGAGAGAAGACAATTCCAAGAACACCACAAGAAAATGGTGTGTGAAAAAGGATGAACAAGAGAATCATGGAGCATGCAAGGAGTATGGGATTGCATGCTAGGTTGCCCTTACAGTTTTGGGAAGATGTTGTAAATACTGTTGTTTACTTAATAAGCAAAGGACCTTTAATCTCTTTGGGTGGTGGTATTCCATAGGATGCATGGACAGGTAAAAGGGTAAACTATTCATTTTTGAAGACTTTTGGTTTTGAAGCATTTTTCCATATTGATAAAGAAAATAGAACAAAGCTTGAAGCAAAATCCAAGAAGTGTACCTTTATTGGATATGGTGTTAATGATTTTGGTTATCGCTTATGGGATTATGAAAATAAAAAAATCATTAGGAGTAGAGATGTCATATTC
>ML800546.1:90846-137971 GCA_009831015.1 Picea engelmannii
ATGAAAATAAAAAAATCATTAGGAGTAGAGATGTCATATTCAATGAGAAGGTCATGTACAAAGATCAGTTGAAGGGAAATAAACAAGAAAAAGAAAACCAGAATACACAATGCTTGATGAGATCACTGAAAAATAATTTCCAAGGGTACCAAAAAATCAAAATGTACAACAACATGAGCATCAGGTACCTCAAACTCCTACACGTGTTGTTAGAAGATATATCGGGTTAAGTAAACCCCCTGAGCGATACTCTCCTTAATTGTATTATTTATTGTTGACTGATTCTGGTGAACCAAGAAGTTATGAAGAGGCAATGCAGGTAGACACTAAAAAGAAGTGGGAGAAAGGCATGAAAGAGGAAATAGATTCCTTGGTAAATAGCCAGAGTTGGGACTTGAATCAGTTTCCTACAAGAAAAAGAGCATTGCATAATAAATGGGTTTACAAGTTGAAGGAAGAAGATTGAGGAAAAAAGCGGTACAAGGATAGAATTGTTGTAAAGGGTTTTGCACAAAATAAAGGTATATATTTTGATGAAATATTTTCTCATGTTGTTAAGATGAATTCAATTAGGACTATTTTAAGTCTTGTGGTAGTAGAATATTTTCATCCTAAATGGTTAGATGTAAGACGATTTTTATCCATGGGGATCTGGAGGAAGAGATTTATATGCAGCAACCACATGGGTATGAGGTCAAAGGAAAGGAGAATTTGGTATGTAGGTTGAAGAAGAGCTTGTATGGCCTAAATCAAGCTCCAAGGTAGTGTTTTTTGAAGTTTGACAGGTTTATGATAGAAAAAGTTTATAGTAGATGTCATTCTGATCTGCGTTTATTTTAAAAGGCTAGAAAATGGAAGCTATATTATCTTACTATTGTATGTACATGGCATGCTTATTGCAGGGTCTAATATGAAAGATATAAATGTGCTCAAGAAGAAATTAACCAATTCATTTGCGATGAAGGATTTTGGTGCTACATATAAAATCCTTGCTATGAGAATAACAAGAGACAGGAAAAATCACAAATTGACATTTTCTTAGGGTGAGTACATTGAGAAGGTGTTGGAGAGGTTTAGAATGCAGAATGCAAAACTAGTTAGTACACCTTTGGACAACCATTTCAAATTAACCAAGGAAATGTGTTCCAATACACAAGAGGAGATATAATATATGTCTAGGGTCCCTTATTCATCAACAGTTGGCAACTTGATGTATGAGATGATTTGCACAAGTCTAGATATTGCACATGCAGTGGGAGTTGTGAGAAGGTATATGAACAATCTAGGTAAAGAAAATTAGGAGGAACTAAAGTGGATTCTTAGGTATTTGAGAGGTACTAACACTCATGCATTATGTTTTGTAGGTTCATACACCATTCTACAAGGATATGTAGATTCAAATATGACAGGTGATAAATATAGCAGGAGGAGAACCACAGGGTATTTTTTACTGTAGGTGGAACAATAGTAAGTTGGATTTTGAAACTACAAAAGGTTGTTTCAATTTCAACAACAGAGGTAGAGTATGCTATTGCTACAAAGGATAGTAAATAAGTGATTTGGTTACAGAGGTTTATGGAGGAATTGGGAAAGAAGTAGGAGAGTAGCAGGTTGTACTGTGACAACGAGAGTTCCATTCATCTTGAAAAGAACTCAACCTTCCATTTGAATATTAAGCAGGTACCATTTCATATGATCCATCTTGGAAGATGGACATTTGAAGTTTGAAAATATACATACTAGATAGAATCATACATACATGTTAACAAAGGGAGTAACCAGACAGAAATTGAGTTCATTCTAAATTTCATTTGGTCTTCAAGCATGAAGGTGAAGCTGAAATTTTTTCTAGGTCCAAGGTGGAGTATAGTCCAAAAGGTACAACAAAAGTTGAGTTGTTGTGATCAGTCTCCAAGTGGGAGATTGTTGGTTGTGGAGCCTAATTAGCTTTCTGATTCAGAGGTTTGTTTCATCCGTGATTGGACCCCATTCCATAACGATGGGGGGGGGGGGNGTGTGGGGGAGACTTCGCCCCCACAAATGTCACGAGGGAGGTCTAGAGGGGGAAAAAAACAACTTTTGTATCCCCCCCAGATGGGGGATTCGGGGGTAGTTCCCCCAAAGAGAAATATTGGGAAAAAATGCCTTGTAAAATATTGTAACTTCATATTTAATATGGACCGTTCATTATAAGGCCACAAATCTAAAGGTAGAGGTTATTTTAGGGCTTTTTTCCCTAGACAAAAACCCTCTCTCATGAGGGAATTGTATTGTGGATGTGTATTATCACGAATATGGTATTCTAAGAGAGGAGACTGTGAGAGAAAGAAGATGAAGTTACAACAAGTGTGTTGTAGGTTGTATCCCTTCATTTTGTTGGATAATAAAAAGGAAGGACATGAAAATTTCTCTGGTGGATGTGGCCCACACTGGGTGAACCACGTATATATGTGTCTCTATTGTATTGTGTATCTTCTATGTTTTATTTCCACATTTATTTTATTTTATTGCTCCATGATCCTTTTTTCTAACAACCCCCTAGACAAAGATAGGTGGCATGTCATAAAACATACTCCCCACTTGGTAAAGGGCCTAATGATAATGACGAGAAACATAAGATCAGGGTGTGCACACATCTTCTTTGTAAAAAATTGACAAGGATGAAATTTCTTGACCGCCTCAATACAATCCTTAAATATTGTAGGCCATAAATAACCAGTAAGAAAAATATTATGGGATGTTGCCAACCCTGATAGATGACCATCACACACTCCACCATGGAATTTATTTAATACTATTTCTGCCTCTTCATGAGTGAGGTATCAACGAAGGATCGAGTCTACCCTTAATCAATATAATGTGTTGATGATAATGTGATAGTTCTTAGCCATTTGATGAATCCGTCGTCCCTCGTCTCACGAATAGTACAAAGGAAACTTCAAAGTCTGGAGATATGTAAGGATATATCTGTAAATAGGTTAGATGAGGAGATGTTCAAGATGTGATCATCAGGGAACGAGTTGACGAATTACCCCTTCTCATTCTCAATGGGAAACTCCGACATTAATTTGGCAAAGAACAAAGGTTTCCTAGATTTCACTGAGGCAAAATCCAAGTCTAATTCTTGAAGAAAAACAATCCATTGGTTTCACTTCCCACCAAAAACTCATTGAGTCAAAACATGTTGAAATGGATTAATAGTGGCAATGATGGTTGTCTTGTGCAACAAAGTGTAATGATGAAGATGATGGATAACATGAAATTCTACCAAGGATAGTTTCTTGACATGAGAGTACTTAAGCTCAAGACCCACCAAGCAAGACTCAAGTAGTATATGATGTGCTCTTAGAGCTCATCATAGTCCTGAACCAAGACCATGCTAATCGAGGATTCAACTTTTTTGTCCCTTAACCAAGTTTTGAGGATCCTTGGTCATGTTTGACCTACTTTTGGGACTTTGATAGGCTATCGAAGGCGAAGCACAAGTCAAAGCGGGGATCATGGGATATCGATCCCTTTTTAGGTATTTTTGGGTTTTGGGCCTATGTAACATGTATGGGGATATTGGCCCATGGTTTTATCCATGTTTAGGCCTCTTTTGTAATGTACAAATAGAAATCTAGGAAATGTAAGTAAAGGGTGTATGTATGCTAAGTGAAAAGGCACAAGTGTGTGATACCAAGTGCTAAGTGCAAGTGATAGTGTACATGCTTTGTGCATGCTATGTGAGATTTGCAAGGCTAAGTGCAAGTGACTGTAAGAGCTTGAGTAGAAGCTTTGTGTTGTAACCTAGCTCGGGGAAGGAGGATCTAGTGAAGTGAGTGCAGATCTCCTGGCCGAGTAATATCTTGTGGATCTGTGCATGTATCTGATTGACATAAGATAATAAAAGAGAAGAAGAGTTAGTGGACGTAGCCCCACACTGGGGTGAACCATGTATATCCTATGTTGTTATGCTTTTTGAAATGTATTAATGTGCTATGTGTTTACTTTCTTAGTGCTTTTATGTAAGATGGATGATAGATATATTTGCAATCCTTTGTGCTTAATAATATGAATACGTGCTAGATCTAACCTATGTGAATGTGCTTAGTGCTTGAATATACTAGATCTAGGTGAATACTACGATGCTCTATAATTAGGATTTTATCTGCGAAGTAGATACTGGTTAAATACTGATGAACTGTAACTGCTAAGTGCTTTGTTAAGGTGTTGTAAATTACATATCTGTGTCCCAGATAAGGTTTTAGACATATGAGTCCTGCAACCACCCCTACCTCTACCTCAAGTGAGACTTCATCTTCTTCGTAGGTGTTGCCAAAAGGGCCGATAGTTAGGGTTTTGTTGGTGCGCTCTTGAGCATTGAAGCCTGGGTCTTCCCCTGTGCCAACAAATGGTTCCATTGCCGAGACCTGAAATTGTGATTGCTGGGAACTGAAGAAAAGAAATCTCTGTGCATAGATCTGTTTCTTTAATGCACAATAGTCTACTTGACTTGTGAAACTTTGTGCTAAGAAGAAAAGTCAGATTCAAAGAAAAGAGGTAAGATCTTAAAGCGTTGTTCTCTGATAAAGGTAAGAACAATGAAAAGTTTTGATTGAAAAGGTAAGATAAGTGGAAAGTTTTATTTCAAAAGAATGGATCTAGGTATGTTTGATAAATTTTCTCTTAGTTTGAAAAATAGGGAAGAACTAGATGAAAGAAGGTTTGATATGAGTAGATCTGATAGAAATAATGAATGATATGTTATTACTATGCATAGAAAGAATGTTTGGACTAATAAATGGATGCAAGAACCTAGAAATAATTTTTTGCAGGATAGCTACTATGATCCTAGTGCGAAGTACAGGAAAGGCCGGGGATCATTTCAAAGAAAGAGAGGATTAATTGTTTGTTATAATTGTAGAAGACTGTGACATCTTGCTAAGGAATGCCCTGGTAAAAGACCTAGTTGTCTTTGTTTTCAAGCTATGGACCATGAAGTTTGGATTTCCCTAGAATGATTGATAAGGTTGAAAGAATGAATATGAGACAAGAAAACCTTGAGGAAGATCAAGAAACTAAGACCATGGAAGAACCCCTGAAAGAATAAGAGAATGTGTTGCTACAAATGAAAGACACCGTAAATGATCACAGAAATATCAACTTATCATAGATCTTCAAAGAAAATGAATGCATAGAAATAAGAATAGGAGACTTCGACATTGACTGTGTTTTGGATGAGGAAACATAGGTGAATATCATGACAGAAAGAACTTGGGAAATTTTGGGAAAGCTTGCTTTGATTCCTTCATTAGGAGGAATAAGATTATTTAGAGGAAAGCTGATAACCCTATGTGGACGACTCACCTACATATATATGAGTGCTCACAGAACTATGATAGAGAAAGAGTTTGAGGTTGTTAAATTTATTGAGAACAATGCCCTATTTTCTATATTACTAGGAGAAACTTGGACTGAGAAAGATTGGGCTAGAAGAAAAGAGGAGGAAGCCTTAGAATAGAAGAAGCAAGAATTAAAAGATTTCATGACTAGGAGGATAGCGCACTTGATTGAAGAAAAGGAGAAAAAATAAAAGCTGCTCGGAACCATAAACTTGGATGTTGAAGTTGAAAGAACACAATAAGACTCACAGAAGCATAGAGCACCTACCCCAGATAGAGAAGAAGTATTTCCCTTGAACCCTACGAAATAATCTCAACAACGCGAAGTTACTATGCCAAGAGGAGATAAGAATCATAATAGGAAGAGGAACCCAGTAACACATATCACAGGGAAACAGGCTAGAAAGCTCAGTAAGAAGAAAGCGAAGCTATAAAAATTGCAAGAGGTTCCCAAGGTAACTTCACAGAAGGAAGGTTTGAAAAACTAGAACTTCGCCAGGATATCGGAACAAAACAACATGGTACTTTGCCATGGTAGAGTGATATAGCCGTTGAAATAATTATAATCATTAGCCCAATGCATCGAATGGTTAGAACAACAGTTATGTCCAGAGAGATCACCATCAGACCGTTGGGATCGTGCGACAACGGACATAACCGCATTGATGAAGGACTCTTGTTCGTTGGAGAGATCTGTGACATCGTGTCTACTTATTTCGTTGACTGTTGCATCGAGAAAAATTTTGCGAATTGTATCCAAGCCAACCCGTTACTACCTTGCTATGTTTATTGAGATAGACACCTATTTTATTTCTTTGAGCTCTCATTCATCCACCTGAGTTATCCAATCTAGCATTCATGTCGAACGAGCTCAGCACTGTAGAGAAAATTGTCGAAGAATTTCTAATCGACCTTATGGCTGAGAAGGTGATGTTTGTTGAAATTCAAGCCTCATCGATGCGATGAGTGAAAGCCTCCCCGTCGACTGCTCATGGATCTAGACCATCTCAACCTACATCAGAGAAAAGAACCAAGCATAGAGATGACCTAGAGAATGTGAAGTTAATCTCGACTATCCTGCTTGATTACATCCCGCATTTGGCTGGCACGGTGAGTCATGACAGTGTCCCAAGAGACTTTTACCACACCATGGCTACTGCGTACCTCCTGAAGGGGATACGTGCATTTAGAATGCAGCATGATAAGATCACGCTGTTGAATTTCAACGACTTCAACCAGGGGGACCATAAGAACTACAGTATTCTCACTCCTTACAAGTATTTGACCAGAAAGAAGGGGAAGAACTTGAAAATAATCCCCTAGCCATGGAATATGAACCTCGTGCAGTCCACCCTCTTGAATGTGATGAATATTACACACTTTGGAAGGCACCAGGAGGTTAATGTGTGTTTTAAGCTCCTGATATCATGTTACCATGGTAGATATCTATGGCTAAATAGACACATCAAAGATGATCCGACACTGATCCATAGGATCACCAGATTGAACATGCAGGGACCTAACCCTCATGACTTCTACCCAGGGAAGGCTACAGATCGTGCACTAGCACAGAGGATCAAAGACACATATGGTGATGTAGAAAAGGGGATGCGAGGCTACAAGTTAGCTTCCATCCAGAATGGTGTAGTGCACTTGGCTTGCCAGTTGATCGTAGGAAAGCTTGTGAGAAATAACATACCTACACAGGTCATAGGATTCGTTGTTGACCTCGTCGAGAAATGTGTAGAAGGACTCTAGATGAACTAGGTGAAGTACCTAGTCAACCAGCTAGAACTGGATTGTCGCGAAGCTCAGAATCAGGGCTATGAGTTCCACTTTAGTTGGCTCCTGATCCTCATAGCATTTACTACTTGAGAGATGTAGGAAGGTGAGACCTTCCTGGACATTGAGTTGTTCGAACCACTCGCTATGAATTTCACCACGCTCTGGTACTCAAGTGATATGGGAAAACAGTGGAAATCGAACGCAGTATTCCATACATACTATGTGAAATTGAAGAGGGCCATTGAAGTTATCCCTTGCATGAAGTCGAACACCCTGCACCAGTTCAGACCTCTCATGAATTTTCATGCAGATCAACACTTCATTTATGTCACTGCACGCACAGATGAGCATAAAGAAGAAATTGAGTTGTACTATAAGCTCATAGAGGAGGAAATCAAGGAGATAACTAAGGACTAGTCTTCAAAACTCCTTATCCCTACTGACCCTATAGAAATGTCTAATCCCAAACTTATTGGTAGCTCGGAGGCCACTCAGAAATAACATGACACACCTGGAACCAACAAAAGGAAGAAGACAAAAGAAGTACAAAACCTAAGAAGCACATCAGATGAAACTGCTTAAGTATCACCTAGATGAGGAGGTGATCACAAAGTAGATAGAGAAGAGAACAATGGAAAATAAGATCAACAAAATCAAAGAGAAGTAACACTGCCTAGGGATCTTGTCGATGAGGCTGATCCCTCGAAGAAAATAAAGGTTTCTCCCACAAAACCTACCTCATGGAAGAAGTCAAGAGAGAGAAAAACCACTATGCGAACTGTGCTCACGGTTGATGACTTCGACTTCATCATCACCACTATAGAAGATGCCTCATAGGACGTCTTGCAGAAACATGAAGCCAAGAAAGAATATATGTACGACATAATTGAGGTTGAATTCAGTGGGGTACAAAAGGCCCTTCAATCCATCTGCATAGTATCCACTGCATCCCCTCCCTCAGAAGCACCGAAGTTCGGAGATGAGCCTACCCAACTCTATAGACTAGTTGATGCGACTGAAGCTCACCTTTGTCGTGCACAGGAAGACACAGAACATGCCACAGAGGCCCTAAATAAAGTGAAAACAATAGTCATAGAGAAACACCAAGTTGTGCAACAACAGACGGTTTCTCTCCAAACAAAGTTTGAAGAGGAGAAAGCAAAAATCCAACAAGAGAAAGAGTAGTTTGCTCACAGAACAACTCAGAGTCCAAGAAGCAGTCAACAGATCAGTTTGCTCTATGACAAGCTTAGAAAAAAAGTCAAAAGAACCAATAGAGCATCAAGTAGCGCAAATTTTGGAAGCTATCCAACAACGTCAACAAAGAATCACATATTTGGAGCTACGAATAGTGCCCAACACTCCACATGATGTACGAGATCAAAGAGAAGCAATTGCTCGAAGTGAAAATGAGAGAATCAAGGCCCTCACCATGGAGTGTAAAAACCTAAGTGATCGCAGTGCCCAGACTTATGAGCGACTCACTGAGGATCCTGAATTGAAGGCACTGGTGTCAAAACTCCAGTAGGAAAAGTAGAAAGCAGAAATGATACAGGTGCAGTTGAAGCCCCTGTTCATAGTTGAAAGGATGAGGCGATCCCGAGAAAAACACATTGCTCAACAACGAGTCCACACCATTTAGAGAATACTAATGGAAGTGACTCAGAGACTCCAACCAATTCTAGACAAGGCTTGCCAACTATTCGCAGAGATTGAAGGCCGAGGAGAGAAACTAGAACAAGTCGTCATTACAACTGAACAATGCTTAGAGGGACATGTCAACGAAGCAGTTATCCAAGAGTTCACCGAGCAAGAGGCTGTAGCACAAAAATAGGTTGAAGAAGCTCGAGCCAAGATCGAGGCTTTTGAAGCAGAGCTACCCATACCATAGTCACTGGGGACGAGTCAAAGGTGAGTGTTGGGGGCCTGTTGGCCCTTGACCAAATTTTGAGGATCCCTGGTCACGTTTGACCTACTTTTGGGACTTCGACAGGTTGTCAAAGATGGAGCACAAGTCAAATCGGAGATCATGGGATCTTGGCCCATTTTTAGGGATTTTTGGGTTTTGGGCTTATGTAACGGGTATGGGGATGTTAGCCCATGGGTTTATGCATGTTTAGGCCTCTTTTGTAATGTATAAATAGAAAGCTAGGTGATGTAAGTAAAGGGTGTATGTATGCTAAGTGAAAAGGCACAAGTGTGTGATACCAAGTTCTAAGTGCAAGTGATAGTGTACATGCTTTGTGCATGTTGTGTGAGACTTGCAAGGCTAAGTGCAAGTGACTGTAAGAGATTGAGTAGAAGGTTTGTGTTGTAACCTAGTTTGGGGAAGCAGGATCTAGTCAAGTGCGCACAGATCTCCTATCCTATTCGGAGTAGTATCTTGTGGCTCTGTGCATGTAGCTGATTGATCAAAGATAATAAAAGAGAAGAAGAGTTGGTGGACGTAGCCCCACACTGGGGTGAACCACGTATATCCTGTGTTGTTATGCTTTGTGTGATGTATTAATGTGCTATGTGTTTACTTTCTTAGTGCTTTGATGTAAGATGAATGATTGATAGATTTGTGATGCTTTGTGCTTAATAATATGAATAAGTGTTAGATATAGCATATGTGAATGTTCTTAGTGCTCGAATATACTATATCTGGGTGAATACTGCGATGCTTTGTAATTAGGGTTTTATCTGCAAACTAGATACTAGTTAAATACTGATGAACTGTAACTACCAAGTGCTTTGTTAAGGTGTTGTAATCACATATCTGTGTCCCAACTAAGGTTGCAGACATCTGAGTCCTATAACCAGCCCTGCCTCTACCTCAGGTGAGACTTCATCTGCTTCACAGGTGTTGCCGAAAGGGACGGTAGTTAGGTCTTTGTTGGAGCAATCTTGAGCGTTGAACCCTAGGTCTGCCCCTGTGCCAATAGACTTCCACCAAATATAATAAAAAATATCGATTATAATCAAGGGGAATCATTAAAGGATTCGAAACCAAAGCCTTCTTTAATGCATCAAAAGAGATATGTTTTGCTTCACCCCAACAGAATGGGACCCCCTTTTTCAAAATGCGCATGAATCCTTTCGTGGTATTGGCATAGTTAGGTACAAACCGTTGAAGGAAATTCAACTTTCCTTGTAGGATTTGAAGCTATTGTATTGTACATGGGGGATGAAACTGAGTATTTTCCTCAACCTTTAAGGGGTCAACAATGATCCCTTTCGTTGAAATGATGAATCCCATTAGACGTCCAAAAGTCACTCAAAATATGCACTTATGCAGATTCAATCGGATTCAGTAGGGATGAAATCTTTCGAATACAAGGCAGAGGTGTAAAGTATGTTGATATATTTTTTCGTGAATGAGTCATAAGATCATCCAGATAGACCTCCATAAGGTGCTTCAAATTGTGAAAAGAAAACATCATGACCCGCTGAAATGTGGCACCAACATTTTTTAGGCCAAAAGGCATATTCTTATAAGAGAAATTTCCCCAAGGATAGAAATTTCCCTGGTTGGATATCAATATGGTTATAACTCGAAAAACCATCCATAAACAAAAATATTTCACTTCTCACACATTTAGCTAAAATCTGATCGATAAATGGCGTTGGGAAGTTGTTTTTTGGACAATATTTATTCAAGTCCTGAAAATCCATATGTATGTGAATCATGCCTTGCTTCTTATCAACTAGAATCGGGTTGGAAATTAATTCCATCAAAGGAATTGGATAGATGAAGCTGACGTTGATAAACTTCTCTACCTCGAATTTGATCGTTGTTTCCTTACTAGGATTTATTGGTCGCAACTTTTGTCGAACTGTTTTGACATTCTCATAAGTTTGAATCTTATGTTGAACTATCTGAGGATCTATGATAGGAATATCCTCATATGAACAAGCAATCACATCTCAAAACTCTTTAAAGAACATCATATACTGATACATATTATCTTGAGAGAAGTCCACTCCAATGAAGATATTTTTAACGATGTCAAGGTTCTTATAAATGTTAATTGGGATGGTTTTTGATATATTTTCCATATTCCCCTCGGTGTAGAGATTATGCTCAATCAAGGGGTTCACTGTCCGATTGACACTCCTACTCACAAATGACTTAAATTCTCCATTTTCCATACAACTAATCTTGGGGAGGAAATACTTTCTATGATGCATATCCTCCCATGAAATTTCTTCTCCAATCATTGTCTCAATGATAAGTTTGTATGAGGGAAAGACAATGTTAAAACAATCCTGCAAATTTGAAGAATTTTGAGCCCAAATAGGCTCCGAAAAAATATCACCCTCCTCTTTCATTGAAGGATTTTGATATGGGTTTGCAGTGGCCTGCTGAATAGCTTGGTAAGCGACCTTAGTTGTAGACAAAGGTTCAACCATATTGGTGTAAAAATGGTATTCACTCATATCACATGGCGAGGGTAGCGTCCAAGATTCATATAGATATGATGTCCTAAATGAAGCGATTTTTGAAATAGAAAACGATGGAATAGACACTTGATAGCCGACTAGGGTAGCCCGAAGATATGAAATCAGGGTGTAAAAATTAAAAGATCCCATGAGAGAATGATACATCCCACATGTGATACTCTCAATTGCTTTCTGAGATTTTTTGATCCATGAAACTCTAGATCCTGTATTATTCACATCCTCATAAAGGATGGAAGCCACCTGGTCGATGGTTACTATTATTTCCTCATGGGGAAATAATATAATGCAAAACACCGGCGAGACGACATTTGTCATGGTGTAAGACCAATTACTCCCAAGTAAAAAATTATAGTTGAGCGACGCATCGACTACTTCAACCTATACACAAAAGGATTTTCCTCCTAACTTGATTGGAAAGGAAGATATAAAACCATGGGTTCGAAATGATTGTCTATCAAAAGCAGTTAAGAGAGTTGGGGAAGGGGTAAGCTCTAGAGAACCGATAGCTTTCCAACAAGAAAAGGACATTACACATGTCGAATCCCCCTTGTAAACACGATATTATTGATCAGGTGAGTATTATAAATGACATTGATATGAAAGGCCACAGGATAGGGAAGATGAGGATTGACATCATTGACAAAGAAATTCATCACAAGCTCAATAGAATAATCAACAACTCCTATTGCAGACAACAACGTGGCTCCTTGCACAGGGAAACTTCAGAGTAATTCCAAAGAAGACATTGCACATGGTGTTTGAGCCAAGTCTTCGACATTAAAGTAGTTGGGGGAAACTCTCACATTAGGGTTGTGTGTTATCCATTTATTTTTGGACAATTAAGAGGGGGGGGGGGGGTGAATCAGTTGTTACTGTGATTAAAAAATCATGCCCATTTTAAACTCTTTACATATTCTCAATTGTGATCACAATAATGCAGGGAAGTAAGCAATAGACTATTCAACTTCAATCACACACATGAAATATACAGAGACAGAGATTTCTTGAGGAAACCCATAAAGGGAAAAACCTCTTCTTCTTGATACGATAAGTAATCTTTATTTTCTGTACATTATCATCCCTAGGAGCACCAACTTCTTTTGAGGCTACCACCTCTGTTTTACAAGCAACAACTTGCTGAGAGCACCAACTCTCTAGTTTCTCTAGAACCCACTAGAAGGAAGCACCGATTCCCTGGTTTCTATAGCACCCACTAGAAGGAATCACCAACTCCCTAAGTGTTCCATCACCAACTAGATGGAAGCACCAAATTCCAGTCACACAGGAACCAACTTGTATAACAGAGAACAATAGTTCTCCCTTGCACCACCCTGCCACTTTGGTTTTTTTGGTTGCAACCAGATGGAAGCTACAACTCACTATGTTCAAGCACCCACTTAAAACTCTGAGGACACCAGTCCTCCGTAGAACCTCCCTACCACCATGGAATATAAATCTTTGATTTTAATAAATTTATCACAGTGATACAGTATTTATCAATGGCTTACCAGTCTCATCACTATTCTGCTACACTGCTCTTCTCTACCTGCATCAGTGTCTTCCTACACGCATCTCTTGCACTTTCTATTCTTCTTCCTTTTATGCTCTATGTACCATGCCCATTCTATGTTCTATGACTCTTCTATGCATTTCAATTGCTACACACAACCTGCTTTTACTCCCATGAATCACACTCAACAACATAAAGCCTCTCTTCTCTGTTTTGCGCATATTTATCACGCCAAGTCCTCTGCCAAGGCATACAATCAACTCTTCATCCTCTCTGGTGATCATCCTGAGTCTATTCTTCTTCAGTGGCCATTATCCTGAGATTATTCGGCTTCTTAGGCAGTTACAGTCTTTCACACATTTCCATTTGTCAATTGTCTAAATGATGAATCTTCACTTCACTGGCAGTTATCTTAAGACTCTTCATCTCCTCTGGCGATCAAACTCAAGCTCATTGAATTCTCTGGAAGATACAATCACTTCATTTCTGGAAGTTACAATTAGTCATTTTCGGTAGTTATAGAGAGAACTTCTACGTGCTCGTTCCTTTGGCGCCTTTTCCCTTCGTAAGAAAAACATCGTAGCAGATGATAAATTTTCTTTCTAAGCCCCTTCCTTTCAGATGATCACTGACAGTGACTATATGATTGGGCTTAATGATCCCTTGAGTGCTTATCAATTCAACGGACACGATTCATTCTCCTGAAATGGACAACTGCTGTAACTTCGACGCTTTTCCCTTTGAAAATTTTGGGTTTCAAAACTTTCGAAACTTTCGAATCAGAATTCTCGAACAGATAAGACAGTTCACATTACATCTTGGAACCAAATCAATGGTTAGCATTAATCCTTGTAGTCATCCTTCATTGATTAATCCAATGACCAAGACTTAATCAAGCAATGAGATGTATGGAAACCTTTTACTCTATGACTTTGTATATTATGCTTACGGTATCTTTCCACTGTATTTTGATCAATGATTGATAGTACACATGCCATCAGATTGATGATATATATCTCCTTCGGGTATTCAGACTTCAGATATTTCGATTCTCAACCCTTTCTTTCCTTCGTACGTCAATCTTTCGGAGCGGACAAGCCTCTGACGTGTGTCCCTCTCGGATTAACGGTCAAGATCTCCTTGGGTCTCCGGACTTTGGAGATTTCAAATCTCAACCCGTTCTTTGCTTTGGAGTGATCACCTGCTGAGTCAGTGACAAGAAGGTAGAGACTTATTACTGTCGGTTAACATTTTCACTTACACTATCCTTCCATTGTAGTAGATCGACGGATGAGACTGCACTCGAAGTGATCTTCAGATCAGACGTCTCGTGTCTACTTCGGGTCTTCAACATTCGGGACTTCGGGTCTTTGGGTGAGTGCTGGTGGTAAAAATCCCGAAGAAAAACTCCTGTAGTGACGTAACTCTTACGTCACTTGATGATGTGTCATGAACCGAGCAACTTCCACATGTCACTCTAATTTGTGATTTGCACATACCTGAAATGTCGATTTCAACTTGACACTTGTTGTTCTTTGACTGTTCCATGTGTCCTTGATCTAACGGTCAGGATAGTATCTTAGATCGATGGTTGAGAGTTCCTTTAGACCTTCATCCTTTGGGACTTTGGGATTTTTGTCATTTCTTGGTGGTGAAACTCCCGAAGCAATTCTCCCGGAGTGGCGTAACTTGCTTACGTCACTTGTTGACATGGCATGAGCCAATTTCATCTTGACATTTATCATCATCTGATTATGCCATGTGTATTGGCTGACATGGTCTGCCATGTATCCTTGTTGATTTGGTCTGCTACACATCCTTGTCGACGTGGTTTGGTGATCAACAACCCTGATCCAACGGTCCTGATTCATTTCAGATTTCTGGGCTTTGGGTTTTTCCAATATCAAAATTTCTGGAGCGTAACCTCCTCGTATCTTTATATCTGAAGTGAATCATGTTCATTGATCAGGATATGATATCGATGACTCGATCTTTCTGCGATGCAGCTCTTCTAGCGTATCTTGTCCTTCGACTTGGAATGATTCAACGACTGATGGAAATTCACATTTTGTGAATTTCAAGTCTCAAGATCTCTAGAGTGTAACCTCCTTGCGTCTTTAGATATGAAGTGAATCCTGTTCATCGATCATGAACTTAGATTGACGGCTCGATATTCTTGATATGCGGCTTTACTAGCTTATCTTGTCCTTCCACTCGAAAATGATCCAACAGTTGATGGAAATTCGCATTTCGTGAATTTCAAGTCTCAAGCTCTCCAGAGTGTAACCTCCTCATGTCTTTAGATCCAAAGTGAATCATGTTCGTCGATCATGAACTTAGATCAATGAATTGATCTTCCTGTGATGCGGCTTTGCTGACTTATCTTGTCCGTCCACTTGAAAATGATCCAACAGTTGAGAGGACACTCAAAGCAGATCAACGGTCGACGATGATTGCAGAACCACAACTTGCGAGTGATTTAACTTGACACCCAAACTCCACAATTTGAAGTTGTGCACTGTTGGTGAGTCAAACACAATCGTCGAGCTTCGAAGCTATAAGATTGGAGGGTCATGACTAGTTGCGATATTGGAACAAGTGCAATGTTTAATTCTCCTTTCAATCTCCGCAATTCATCCTTGCCGTAGATTTGGCGATTGTGCATCCGACAGTCATGATTTAATCTGACTTAAACTCATTGTTTGTTGGATTAACCGTAGTGATAGATCTTTGAAGCTATGAGATCTGACAATCTAGACAGATTGCTTGATTGTAATTGGTGTGTATTTTAATTCAGCTTTTGCTCCCCACAATTCATCCCTGCCGTTGATCTGGATTGCAGATCTGATGGTCTTGATTTGATTTGAGTTTTATCACGCCATCTCTTCTAAGATTTTGATCTTCATTCGTTAATTCTCCCAAGATTTAATCTCCATTCACTTATGTACTACTCTTTCCTTTCTGAGCTATGATCTCTTCTTGTTGTTCACTCCTCCTCCTGAGATTACACTTCCTTCTCCTCCGCCCTCTGTTCTTGCCATCAATGAAAAGCACATTCTTTCCTACAAAACATGCCAACAATTTGGCATTGATGGCAACCCTCAAAGGTTGTGCTAGTCAGTTTGGACCTCCAACTGTAGCATTGGGACCACTCCTTTTCTCCCCCTTTGACATCAATGCTAAAGAAAACATGCTCCCCTTGAGCTGTTGCAGTACTTTTCGGAGGTATCAGATATTCAACCAATACCTACTCCCCCTGACAGGATGTATTCTCTAATTTGAGTCTTGCAGAGCATTTGTATCTAAATCAGAGTCATCGCCTTCTGATTCTTGGACCTGTTCATCTTCAACTTCAGCTATGTCCTCTGTAGCAGAATCAATATTTCTCACCTCTCTTACTGGGACTCCATCAACCTTTTCTTGTCATAACTTAATGACTCCCTGTGTCACTCTTCTCTAATATTCTATTACAACAACTTCAATTTTATTCTATGATGCCTACAATCCCAGGCTTTTATGAGCATATTCATCACAAGGAAAAATAATAACCATTAAAAACACTCTCATACCTTTTTTGATTCATCCATGAAAGTGTCTCTCTTCTAAACTTACTTCGAGGTGTCTGAGTAGCTTCTGGGTGTCCTTCTTGATATGATCTTCTAAATATTGTAGTATAACTTTCATTCTTTGAACCTGAAGAACCTGAGTCATACTTGCTTTCCCTTTTTACAAATGAAGGACTTGCATCAGGTTTCTTAGGAGTACTGATTTCTTCCTTGTTGTATCCAAGACCGTATTTGTCATTTGGTGATCTTTGACTATCTAAGATATCATCCAGGATCATGGAACCATTCAATAACTTTATTTGAGTGTTTGACTTGTCAACCTTATTTCTAAGATTCACAACTTCTGCTTCCAACTTATGACATGATTATTTTTCTACTTCTTCTTTTCTTGCATGGGAGGATTCAATATCAACATGATTATCTATTCTTATGCCTTTAGCCACCACTTGTCCCAAGTTTACACTTTTTACCTTACAATAATCTTCAAAGGTCACATTTCCTGTTTTTCATTTACTCATAGAAAAAATATTATCCTTGTCTCCAGTTATGTTCTTGGAACATCCACTGTCTATATTCCAGGAGTTCTTTTGTTTATGAGTTGAAAGTACCAGACCACATTTTTCACTATCTTTCTTTTTCCATGTGCTGGCATTTCTAGCAAAGAGATTTAACCTTAGATCTGCTTTGTAATTCTTTAGATGGAAGTTTTCAACTTTGCGGGAGAAGTTATGATAGTTATAGCATTCAATCTCATTGTTCAATAAGTCAAAGTGATTGTTGCAACATTGTCTACTCATTGACTATTTATTATTTCTTGACCTCCTCAATTGCATGTCTCTAAACTTAATTTGACAATTTGCAATATGTGGTTGTTTGTTATTTGGTTGTCTCATTCTTTGTTATGGCATATATTTATTGCTCGGGTGTCTTTATTTCTCATTTCTAAATCTTATGGAACAATTTACAGCTTTTTGGACAAAGTTAGAACAATAGAAACAATATCCATAGAAACAATCTTTGTACCTGGAAAATGGCTGTTTCTTTGAGTAGGTAGATTTATTCCATGCCGATGATTTCCTTGAGTAGAGGGTGTATTATTTATTTGATCTACATATTTAGTTCTATCACCTTTTCCTTTACTCCTCCTTGGCAACTGATTATCTTCCTTTGTTTTTGCAGGTTTGTTGTTGTCATTGGTTATAGATTTGACAAACTTGATGGATTTTTTGTTGCTTGGATGACCACTACTTGATACCTCTTCATAACCCAAACCAATTTTCAACTTTGGATTCCTTTGATGATTCAGAATGGTAGCTAATCCTTTTGAGGCTTTGATGTTTGATAGATTCTGGTGATACAAGGCTTGAAACTTCTCCAACTCTTTCCTAGTTTTCACTACTTTTTCTTCCAGAGCTTCACATCTTGCCTTCTTTTCTGATAACTTATGTTTCAAAATGTCTTCGATTTCCTTTGCCTCTACTAATTCCACTTTCAGTAAAAAAAAAGTCTTCACTTGGTTCTTTACCATTCTTTTCAAATTGCATCAACAACTATTTTTGTTTTCTCTTCTTAAGTCTGAGTCTGTCAATCTCTTCTAAATCACTGATCAACTCTCCTTCCAAGTCAACCACAAATTCTTCATTATTAACATCACTTCTTGTGATTTCATTATCATAATACTCTTTTTCCATAAGCACAAATTCATTAACCTTATATTCACAGGAAGAGTCATTATCTGTGTCTTCTGAAGAGTCTTCATTGTTTACACATAAACTTTTCTTTTTACCAAATATCTTGGATTTGTACTTCTCTTCACCTTCAGAGTTCTAGTCCTTGTTCTTGTGTGGACACATAGATGAAAAGTGACCTATCTTTCCACAATTAAAAAACTTGAAGGGAAACTTGCCTTGATACTTTCCTGATCCTTTCGTTAGTCTTCTCACAAATTTTTCTTCAATTTCATCAGGCTCAGATTCCTCATTCTTATCTTCTTTAAAAGAATCTTCTCTAGTGGTGAATTTATCTTTACCTATCCTCATTTCATATGCAATCAATGTTCCTAGAAGTTGATCAAAATCCAAATCTTTTAGATCATTAAGTTCTTCTATAGCAGAGACCTTCAGGTTGAATCTATCTGGCAAAGATCTCAAAATTTTATGAACTAAAGAGGCTTCCTCAATTTTTTCGCCAAGTGATTTCATTGCATTTACTAGTTCCTCAACTCTTAAGAAAAATTTATTAATTATCTCATCCTCATTCATATTTAGTTGTTCAAACTGTAATCTATAGGTTTGATGCTTGGCATCCTTTTCCTTCTCATTACCTTCATAAATGCTAATGAGTTTGTCACACATTGCTTTGGCAGATTCTAAGTGCATAACTTTTACAAATTCTACTTCTGAAAGACCACTCAGAATAGCATTCATAGACTTATTGTTGAACCTAAATTCTAGCTTGTCATCCTTATTAGATAGTACAAATGGATTTACATAACCAGTCTCTACCACATCCCAGATGTTTGCATATAAAGCCATTATGTAGGTTCTCATCTTAACTTTTCAGAAGGCAAAGTTTGTTCCATTCAACAAGGGGGCCTTATTGGTTGAGGTTCCTTCATGGCTAGTCATGTTTAAGATCTAGGATCTACCCTTAGATAAAAGGAACCCACTATGATAACAATTGTTGAACAATTGAGAGGGGGGGGGGTGAATCAGTTGTTACTATGCTTAAACAATCATGCCCATTTTAAACTCTTTACAGATTCTTAATGGTGATCAAAATAATGCAGAGATAGATATTTCTTGAGGAAACCCATAAATGGAAAAACCTCTTCTTCTTGATATGAGAAGTAATCTTTATTTTCTGTACATTATCATTCTTAGGAGAACTAACTCTTTTTGAGACTACTACCTCTGTTTTACAAGCAACAACTTGCTGAGAGCACCAACTCTCTGGTTTCTCTAGCACCCACTAGAAGGAAGCACCAACTCCATGGTTTCTATAGCACCCACTAGAAGGAAGCACCAACTCCCTGAGTGTTCTAGCACCAACTGGATGGAAGCACCAACTTCCAGTCACATAGACACCAACCTGTATAACAGAGAACAATAGTTCTCCCTTACACCACCCTACCACCCTAGTTTTTCTGGCTGCAACCAGATGGAAGATTCAACTCCCTGTGTTCAAGCACCCACTTGAAAATATGAGGACACCAATCCTCCCTACCACCGTGAAATACAAATCTTTGATTTTCATAAATTTATCAGAGTGATACAATATTTATCAATGGCTTATCAGTCTCATCAATGTTCTGCTACATTTCTATGCTCTTCCTGCATAAGTGTCTTCCTGCATACATCTCTTGCACTTTCTGTTCTTCTACCTTTTATGCTTTGTGCGCCATGTCCATTCTATGCACTATGCCTCTTCTGTGCATTCTAACTGCTGCACACAACCTGCTTCTACTCGCATGAATCACACTCAACAACAACAACCCTCTCTTCTCTATTCTACGCATATTTATCATGCCAAGTCCTTTGCCAAGGAATACACTCAACTCTTTGTCCTCTCTAGCGATAATCCCGAGTCTATTCTTCATCAATGGCCATTATCCTAAGATTCTTCGATTTCTTTGGTAGTTCCACTCTTCGACGCATTTCCGTCTGTCAATTGTCTAAATGATGAATCTTCACTTCACTGGAAGTTACCTTGAGACTCTTCAACTCCTCTGGCAATCAAACTCAAGCTCGTTGAATTCTCTAGAAGATACAATCACTTCATTTCTGGAAGTTACAATCAGTCCTTTCTGACAGTTACAAAGAGAAATTCTCCGCACTCGTTCCTTTTATCACCTTTTCCATTCTTGAGAAAAATTTTGCAACATGCGCTAGCTTTTCTTGCTAATCCCTTTCCTGTCACATGATCACTAGCAGTGACCATACGCCTGAGCTTAACAGTTGCTTGAGCGCTTATCAATTAAATGAGTACAATTCATTCTCCTGAAATGGATGAATGTCGTAACTTCGACGCTTTTCCCTTCATAACTTTTGGGTTTCAAACCTTTCAAAACTTTTGAATCAGAATTCTCGAACAGATTGTACGTTTTACATTACATCTCAAAACCAGATCAATGGTTAGTGTTAATCCTTGCATTCATCCTTCATTGATTAATCCAACGGTTAGGAATTAATCAAGCAATGAGATGTGTGGCCACCTTTTACTCTGCGACTTTGTCTATTATGCTTATGCTATCTTTCCATTGTATTTTGATCAACGGTTGATAGTACACCTGACATCAGATCGATGATCGAGATCTCCTTCGGGTCTTCAGACTTCAGAGATTTTGAGTCTCAACCCTTTATTTCCTTCGTACGTCAATCTTCCGGAGTTGACAAGCCTCTGACACGTGTCCCTCTCGGATTAACTGTTGAGATCTCCTCAGGTCTCCAGACTTCAAAGATTTCAAATCTCAACCCGTTCTTTCCTTCAGAGTGATCACCTTCTGAGTCAGTCACAAGACAATAGAGACCGCTTGTTTTCAGTTAACGTTTTCACTTACACTATCCTTCCACTATAGTAGATTGACGGATGAGACTACTCCCAAAGTGATCTTTAGATCAAACATCTTCTGTTCACTTCGGGTCTTTGACATTCGAGACTTTGGGTCTTTGGGTGAGTGCTGGTGGTAAAACTCCTGGAGTGACGTAAATATTGCGTCACTTGATGACATGTCACGAGATGAGCAACTACCACGTGTCACTCTGATTCATGATTTTCACGTACCTGAAATGTTGATTTCAACATGACACTTGTCATTCTTTGACTGTGCCATGTGTCCTTGATCTAATGGTCATGATAGTATCTTAGATCGACAGTTGAGAGTGCCTTCAGACCTTCATTCTTCAAGGCTTTGAGAATTTTGATATTTCTTGGTGGTGAAACTTCCGAAGCAATTCTCCCGGAGTGACGTAACTTGCTTATGTGACTTATTGACATGGCACAAGCCAATTTCCTCTTGACGCTTATCATCATCTGATTATGCCATGTCTATTCGCTGATGTGGTATGCCATGCATCCTTGCTGATGTGGTCTGCCACATGTCCTTGCTGACGTGGTCTGCTGACCAATAACCCTGATCCAACGATCCTTGTATGTCTTTCAAATCCGATGGTCCTGATTCATTTCAGATTTCCGGGCTTCGGGTTTTTCCAATCTCAAACTTATTGGAGCGTAACCTCCTCATATATTTATATCCAAAGTGATTCCTGTTCATTGTTCAGGATCTTAGATCAATGACTCAATCTTTCTGCGATGCAGCTCTTCTGGCGTATCCTGTCCTTCCACTTGGAATGATTCAACGACTGATGAAAATTCGCATTTCATGAATTTCACGTCTCAAGCTCTTTAGAGTGTAACCTCCTCGCATCTTTAGATCTGAAGTGAATCATGTTCATTTATAATGAACTTAGATCGACGACTCGATCTTCCTACGATGCGGCTTTGCTGGCTTATCCTGTCCTTCCACTCGAAAATGATCCAACGGTTGAAGGAAATTCACATTTCATGAATTTGAAGTCTCAAGCTCTCCAGAGTGTAACCTCCTCTCATCTTTATATCTGAAGTGAATCTTGTTAGTTGATCATGAACTTATATCGATGGCTCGATATTCCTGCAATGTGACTTTGCTGGCTTATCCTATCCTTCCACTAAAAAATGATCCAACGGTCATGAGGATACTCAAAGCAGATCAACAGTCGACGATGATTGCAGAACCAAAACTTGCAAGTGATTTAACTTGACAACCAAACTCTGCAATTTGAAGTTGTGCGATGTTGGTGAATCAACCACAATCATCAATATTCAAAGATATAAGATCGGACAGTCCTAACTAGTTATGGAATTGGAACAAGAACGATGTTTAATTCTCCTTTCACTATCTGCAATTCATCCTTTCCGTAGGTTTGGTGATTGTGCATCCGACGGTCATGATTTAATCTGACTTAAACTCATTGTTTGTTGGATTAACCATAGTCGTAGATCTTTGAAGCTATGAGATCTAACGATCTATACATATTGTGGGATTGTAACTGACGTGTAGTTTAATTCATCTTTCGCTCCTCGCAATTCATCCCTGTCATTGATCTGGCTTGCAGATCCGACGGTCTTGATTTGATCTGAGTTTTATCGTGCCATCTCTTTTGAGCTTTTGATCTTCATTCGTTAATTCTCCCGAGCTTTAATATCCATTCGCTTTTGTATTGCGCTTTCCTTTCTGAGCTGTGATCTCTTCTTTCTGTTCGCTCCTCCTCTTGAGCTTACACTTCCTTTTGCTCCGCCTTCTGTTCTTGCCATCAATGAAAAGAACACTCTTTCCTACAAAACATGCCAACATTTATATACACCCTTAGGTATGCATGGTGGTGTCTCTTTCCTAGGTTTCTCTATGGGTAGAGGTGTATGATCCTATGAAGTCTTTTTCCCTTTGTCCATCAAATCTAAATTATTATAATCATGATTTATATTCAACAAATCGATGGTCTCTATATTTTTATGACTGAGCATATTCATGACTCCTTGGTATCCATTTGTCTCGGGTGCACTTGATGTGCCCCCTTGTTGGTTGAGGTTGGAAGAACCACCATGCAAGTTAGTCCCTTGTGAGAAAGGGTTGTTCAACAAAATAGGTTGTTGTTTTTGTTGTTTCAACTTCATAAGGATTTGGGCTTCTTCTGTTTGTGGGAATTGATGTGTAAGGTGATCATCCCCGCAAATCTTACAAGTGAACTTCACCTTCCTTTTCTCATTTTTTTCCCTCTCAATGTTCTGATCTGATTTTTTATTATTTCCCCCACCACCTTTCTTTCCCTTGCCTTTCTTGTCTCTGGGACATTGAGAACCCTTCTGAATCTTAGAGTGCAAAAAATGTACATCCAATGACTAGGTGATGGGGGTGGTCAAGCCAAAGGCCAGACCTACCACATGATATTGAATATCTAAGTTCTACAATTGGTTTGTGATCAGATGTGCCGATTTACTTTGAGAAAAACCCACAATTCCATTGACATGTGGAGTTGAATTTGGTTTTTCCAAGTCGAGGATAGACCTCGACGCATTTGACATAATCTCATAGAGCATGCCATACTGAGAGTAAATAATCTCTAACCACTGTGCCCTAAAAATCACTCTCTTTTGAAAATACTCTCGAAGTTGAAAAATCCTTCGAAATATACGTGAGTAATGATTTCAAGAACCACTCAAGGAGAAATTCTTGTGGAATCATGGATTTAATCAATCTCTTCCATCTCCTCCACTCCCAAATGTGATTCGAAATGTGCGTAGCCTTGTCTTGTTCAAATTTATGACAGTTTTGTACCAGAATCATACCGAACAGGGAGTTGTAAGTGATTAAGGAAAACCATGGCCAAGTCACCAAAATTCATGTATCTCACCCTTTCTATTTATATGTACCACTTGGCAGTTCCTCTAGTGAGAGTGCATTGGAACAAACAAAAACTAATTGATTCATCATTCAACGAATTAGACGAACACCAAAAATGGAATGTCGTCACGTGGTCCTGTGGATCTTCACCACTTTTTCCTTTGAATTTGGGTATGTTCGAAGGTAACTTGGTTGGGACCATAGGAAAACTAGGATCATGATGAATAGGGTCATTCATCAACTTCGATAGGTCTAGAAAATGTAGCATTTCCAGAAATGGTATCACAGGCTGCAACATCGACTGATTAGTAGCCTGAAAAGAGGACTCTGGATTGCAACTGGCACCATGTTGGAAGAAAGAGTTCACAAAAGAATGAGGAATTGGGATAAAACTTTGTTGGCCCTGGTTAAATAGAGGAAATACTCCACCCATCTGGTTCCAGAAATGAAAACTAGGGTTTCCCCCAACAGACCCCCCTTGCGAAGGAAAATATATTGGCATGTGTTGAATTGACTTGGAAAGGGGTTTTCCCCTTTTGACATCCATTGCATGGGATTCCACTGGCCTTAGAAAGGGGTACCCCCCAACAATGTCCCTTGCGAGGAGAAAGTTTCTTGCATGGGAACATATTGAGCTTGGAATGGGTTTCCCCCTGCTGAAACTACAAACGAGGTGAAAGGGTTACTCCCAAACCCACCATATAGTGTGAACAAGGTTGAAGTGGAAAATATACTAGAAGAATGAGATCCACTACCCATAGAAGCTCCCCAACCCCATGTGGGGTTAGGGCCGGAAGACGGGAAAGCCTCGCTCCCGACGAATGGGGATGATAAAGTAATATGACCTATGCCCTAAGGAAACACTTAGTAAGGAGACAAAATCCCCCATGAACCAAAACTCGACACATGGGACGTCGACTGAGAAGTATCCAATGTGTTTATCACATCCATCGACGACATACCAAGAAAAATAATTTGTTGTCGACGATAGAGATGCAACTGCAGTCATAGCTTGAGTGGGATCAATGACCAAAAAAGGAAAGATACTTGTCCAAGTGATGACATTTGATTGACTGATACCATTCGTTTGACTAGACACACCAGGAGGAAATATCCCTCTAGTGACAATCACCGAGGTGGGAGTTACAGGGAATCTCTAACCAAAAAATGGTGTAGTGTCATCCATAATGGTCCTTTGAAGTGGGATACTATCAACAAGATCCGATTTGGGAGGTGGGACTTGTACAAAATGGAACAAATAAGTCCCAGGTAATGGAGGATTGAGATGTGGAGCGAAGTATTCAACTCCAAGATCCTCAACGATTAATTCCTTTAGTTTTGAAGCGTGAACTTCTGGAGGTTCTAAGTCTACGATCTCGACCTAACGAGTCAACACAAAAGTACCAGGTGTATCAATTCGATACCTTAAAGGAGGTGGAGGAGAATTATTTCCAACTTCTTCTTTAGGAGGAAGGCCTTGAATTCTCCTTGATCTACGAGGTGGTTGGTTAGCCACTTTGAGGTGTCAAATCTCCGGGGGACCACATTACACGCCAACTTAAGAAATTCTACGATCATTTACCATACCACTAGAAAAATCCTATATGGAAACAATAGACACAAAATGACCTCGTTAATATTACTACTCAGGTGTATTAGGTCCTAATACTGCACTAATCACAAGGTAAAGTAAATGCCTTCTAGATGGAGGCACGGGTGATTAAGTCCCATGGACCAACGAATGAAGGAATGAGAAATAATTATCCCGAACTTCACTCGCTAGCCTTATCTAGTGGAAGTACCCACGCTTTGTGGGGAACCCTCAACAATACTAAAAAGTATGATACAAAATCCACCCTAGGTACGATGGAAAATACCTGTAGTCACCTTTTGAGATACCTAGGAATGGCCACTATGGTCTACAAATCATAGTTAGCATCCGGTGGGTTCAATCGACAGTCGAGATCAAACATAAGGGTAGGGTAGCTAAGCTTGAAGCCTCGAAAGTAGTGCCTCTCACAGAGGTATAGATAATAATGAAACCCACAATATACGATCTTTCCACTACGCTTAGTCAAACTTCGAAGGGGTCTCTCCTCGTCTCTCCTTCACGTGACCTTGTGTTTAGCTCTTGTGTTAGAGGAGGCTCTTGGCTGTACTTATACAATGGTTGGATTTAGACTCTCCCTAGATCATACTCCTGTGTTTGTTTTGTGTCCTTAGAGAAATTTACTCTCCACTCTAAACCAAGGCCCTAGCCTAAACTTGTTTGTGTACCCTTTAAAAGTGAAGATGTTTATTAAAGTTTTAATTAATCATTGATTTTAGGGGCTGTTTTTACTCAACAAAAGGAACATATGAAACTTGAATGATGTTTATGACAGAATCCAAAATAAAATCACTTAAGAACACAATGTAGTATGTGGTTTCTTCAAATGAAAAAGGTGCACAACAAAGCTTAAAACAAAATTCTTTTCTTTTCAACAATGAAAAAAAATTGTATGCAAGATTTGAAATACTTCGTAATGCAACCTAGAATATTCCTTTTGAAGGTCAAATGCAAAACAAAATACAAAACTTTGCAAACATAGGTTATTTTGATTTAAGAAAGGATACCACTACCAAAGCAAACTATAATGCATAACTACTTGAATGCTAGTTAACTAAATCTTTTCTTTCAATAATCACAGGCAAGAGTTCAAGAAAAGAAGAAACTTGACAAACAAGTATATATTGTTTTCTTTTCGTCTAAAAGAAATGAAATGCAAAACGAAGACAATTTTCTTTTCCTTTTGTAAATAAGGAGAAGTAGGTATATAGAAAGGAAGTAATGTACTGAGAGTAAATGAAAACTCAACAAGATTGGACATGTAACCTAGGTAAACAAGACTAACCTCTCAATCATCCCAAATACCTTATAAGTAGGAACTGACTTCAACAAAAGAAGTTTTTTTTTTTATGTGACTAACAAGTTTTCAAAGACTTCAGAAAGAACAACACAACAAGAAATACACCCAGGAGGCTCAGCCAAAACTGAACAACCAACCAAAACCTTCTAGATTGAAAAATAGATTTTTCAAAAAAAACCCAATTTTACACAGGTCCGCCACTGTGTATATTAGGACTCGTGGATATCTGTGTGTCATACACTGGAAAAATGTGGATGTCCATGAGCTATAAAAGGGAAGGTCATGAATGGGCTAGAAACTTTAGAAAAATTAAAAGCCACTTTTAGAAGGGGGGGGGCTTCTAGAAACTTTAAAAAAAGTTTCGAAGAGGCTAAAGATTTACAAAAGAAATATGGAAAACACAAAAAAGCACAAAAAGCAAGAGAAAACAAGAAACCCTAAAAATTGACCCAAACTAGGAGAGTCCCCAATATGGTTTCCAATTCTGATTAAGGAATTTTTCCCCTGTGACCTTTGGTCAAGTCACAACAGAGCACGAATGAATTTAGAATATATAACCTAGCCTCATCTATATCAATGCATAAAAGAAATAACTACTTTTATAAAGATAAAGAGAGAAAGAAAGAATGAGAGGCCTCATACCTTGAATCCTTCATTCGATGTTGATCCTTGTTCTCGCTTCTTGAAGCACTCCTAATCTCTTCCGGAACTAGCCTGCAATAGGAAACCAAGAATAGTCTACTACAAGGTAGTTAAACATTCAAATAACATATATCATGTGAATAGATTCAAATATACATGAAAGACATTAACATATAACGAACCAATCAACACACAATAGGAGGGAAATATAACTCTTCTATTAACAACAATGTGAGAAAGGTGGTTACAACCCGATTCAACCTTTGGTACTAGTTCAGAGCCAACTACCTTCGGTTCCTCCAAAGACATTCAAGCATCAATTCAACGATGAGGCTCTTCCTCGGATAACTCAACATGTATAGGAACACACCCTGCAACTATGTAGAGAAGGAAGGAACACTGGAAAAGGGGTTTCCATGTATGGGATGCTGCTTAGAGAATGAAGGGGTTTGGAGAAGCTTGCTAAAATTTTTCCAGCATGATCTTGCACCTTGGTTCTTCCTCCCCTCATCCATTCCCCCAATGGTGCATTTATATCATCCTTGAGAGGTTCGAGAGGTTGAATTCTATTTGGTACGAGATTAGGGAGGTTGGGAAACAAGCCCAACCGAAAACCCCGCCTGAAAAAGTGGAATTAATTTATTTTTCACATTTTTTGAGGGGATCCGTGGGTTTCAAGCTAGAAAGGTGTGGATGTTCGCATGTTGCATAAATGAAATCCACAGATATAAGCATAAGTCATGTTTTTTTAGGTGGCTTTGATGAGGGAAGTTGGGATTTTGATTAGCAAGCTAGGGAAAAGGGTTGGGCCATGCCACAAATGCATAGATGTGGTAATTTGTGTTATAAGACTTGGTTTCTCTTTGGGTAGGCCAACAAACTTCTAAGTCACTAATGGATATTTTGATTGAATGCTAGCCATGATGGAATTTCTGTACATATTGGCCATATTTTAATAGAAAACTACTTTAAAAAAAATAAAAGATTGTTTAATTATACTTCACAAAATTAAGGCTAACACAATTTGTCTTTAAAGAAGGGAAAGGAAACTAGATTAAAATGGTAATGTGATTAGGTTTGAGTTATTTTTTTAAATAAATGAAAATAAAATAAAATAAAAACATTTTTTTTTATAAATTATATAAAAAATAATATCAAATAAAATTTTAATATAAAAATGATTTCTATATTAAATAAATAATAATTATATATTAAAATTGTTTTATATAACATGATATTGAAATAGTGAATGATGTTATGAGTTTTATATAATTTTATAATTTAGAGTATAAAAATAATTTTCAATTTCATAATTTTTTTATATAGATAATTTAAAAAAAAATAGGTATTTAGGAAATTTTTATATATATATTTTTAGTTTTAAAGATGATATCTAATGTAAAGTAGATGATGTAAATTTTTGTACACTTAACTTAAAAGAAATAGATCCACAAATAACAAATATAAAAAATATCTTTAAGACAACTAACTCAAAGACTTTAGAACTCTTGCTTGTAATACACAATGTTCAACCACACAAGTTAGTACATCAAATCATTTGATATAAATAATATAGTACATGTTTGAAAACTTAGAATTTGTGATAAATTTTTAATATAAAAAAATTGATTTATAAAATTGTTAATAACCTAAATTTATAAAATAAACAACAATAATCATCTTCAATATTAAGTTAAAATAATAAATAAATATCATTATTATTAATAAAAATTAAAACATTTTTTAGTAAAAAAAATAATCTTATACTATTTTTGTTTCCAAAAAATATAATCGTATCTTAAAATACAATATTAATTTATTTTTATTTTTATAAAGGAAATTGAAATTATTTTTATTTTTATTTTTATAAAAAAAAAAAAATTGAAATTATGTATTTTTTCTTAAGGAAAATTGGGTCCTCAAGATTTTCAATTTTCATTTTTCTTTCCCTTATAGGTAAAGAAACTTAACCTCTTTAATTGAGCACGACTTTTTGTTGAAGGCAATTTCAATTGTTGGACGAGCTTGTTGTCAATATCAATTGAGAGGGAATTTTCTTCCTCATCATACACATATTATATTATATTGTATTTTAGATTTGTTATTTGTCGTTTTATAAATCATGTTGATTTGGGACGACCACGAATGAGGTTCGTTCACACATCAATTATATCAATAAATAGAAGATAACGTGCTCGCGGGCGTTGCCCATGTGTACACTGGTCAACCATTAAAACAAAAGCACAAGAAAGTGAGGTGAAAAGTAATGGTGAGCAAATGGAAATGTGGAAGTGAATGGGAGGAGGAAAAGGAGTTGTGATTGATGTAAGAGGTTATTATCAAATCTTTAAGATAGATGTATAATTAAGATAGATGTGTAATTGATAGACGTGTAATTTAAGATAGATGTATAATTAAGATAGATGTGTAATAGATAGACGTGTAATTGAAGTTTTTATTTTTGTTTTTGGTTGTTTGTTATAGTGATGTAGAGTTTTTTTTGGATGAGAAGAACAATATTTGATGATATGATAGTAGAAAAATAAAGACAAATGACAACAACAACTGAAGGTTGTGGATGCTAATGCACCCACATACATGATTTAGAATAGAACCACACATTTCTTGTTAGGTTAAGTGTTCATTCCAAGGAAGTGTTTGGATGAACATAAGTATAGATCCATCTTAACTGTGAATCTATTAAGCATTGGGAGGGGTCAAAAAGAAATTGAGAGGTGAGCTTTTGGTGCTTAAAAAATCAAGGTTAAGATGTACCTATGCTAAAAATTAAAGATTGTTGTAACTAGCATACTCTAGAGAAATGTGATGTCAAATCGAAATGGGGAAGGAGGATTGTGGAGTTGTGCTTGAAGTAGGAGGTCATATTGAAAATACTAAGGTAGTGAAGTCAAAGTTTTTGTCCTTGGCCTCTTGTGGTGGCCCATGACTTGAATTGCACCAAATCTCATTAACGAGAAGGGTTATATTTGGTGACTGACATAAAGACTTAACCAACGATAAATAACACTCTACATACAACACGTTCCACAAGAGACTTAACTAACACTACTACAATACATTGCTCTAGTGTCATCTTTACCGTCATTGTGCAATGTATCTTTGGACTTGGATCATGTTAGATCTCATTGATGAGAAGGGTTATCTTTGGTGACTGATAGAAAGACTTAACTAGCAATAGATAATTCTTTGCATTCAACACCTTCCAAGATAGACTTAACTAGCATTGTTGCAATACATTGCTCTAGCATCATCTTGTGCAGTGTAAGCTTGGACTTGAGTTGCACTAAATCTCACTGATGAGATGGTGATCGATCGAGAGACTTAACTAGTAGTACTACACTACACTGGTATAGTGTCACATTCAGCATCACCCTCTAGTATTTTTTTGAAAAACAAATTTAAGTTTGGATGATGTTAGATGCGATGCATTTCAGGGGTGTCGTGTTTTCTGTCACATTTGTGTCAAGACAAATGTTTCCAACGTCATATTTTGCAACGTGCATTGTTGACAACATCATTGTAGTGAGGGAATGTGGATGGTTGAACTGCACACAATGTCATTAGTGCATTATAAATGCTAAAAAAAACATGTTTAGCATCTCCTATGCATTTTTTGCATTGATCACACGTTGTTTGTGTCATAGTAGCATCGTGTTGCATTGATATTTTCTACATGGGTTTGGTATTTGTGTCAAAGTTAGAAACTTTTGCGTCTTGTGGGTGTCATATTGCATCGTAGTACATCAACTTTGCATCATAATAAAGTTACCTCTTTGTCAAAAATTGTGTTGTGTTACACCAAAGATACGTCATCAAAATCACAATTTGATTATTATTAATTATTTAGTTATCATTTTTAATTATTTAGTTATTACTATTTAATTGTTATTATTTATTTAATAATTATTATAATTATAATCATGTATTAATTTAATTATTATTATTTGTAATTATTTTTGTAATTATTATTATTTGTATTTTTTTTTAATAATATGTAAATATCAATGAGATTGATGATTAATATGCATCTATTTTACTACATACTAATCATTAAAACAAAACCCATGTATATTTAAATCCAATCATGAAATTTTACCGCACTAACATTTAATCAATTTCACACCATGAAGCAAAAAACCATATATATATATATATATATATATATATATATATATATATGCAATGAAGAAATTTAAAATTAACCATGTAATTTTTTTTTTGTGTAAAAAAATGGTACACTGCCACCCAGATCTCTCGACTTGACCAAAATAACATGTAATTGTTAACTTATTTTTGTCTATTTGTGATTGTACGAAAAATAAGATAAGATTATGTAAGTTTATCAATGTTCTATAAATGACCACGGAAATAAGTCAATCGTATTAAAATATTGCCTCATAGAAATATAACAAGTTAAAATCATATTGAAATAAGTAAGTACAAACATATCAAAATCAATCACTACAAACATATCAAAATAAATAATTACAAACATATCAAAATCAATTACTACAAGCACATGTTAGTTATTACCTTTGTGGCATTTCATTGCGGTGTTTGAGGGTACGCTCATCATGCTTCCTCATCAACAATCATCTTAGTTACTATCAAATCCTTAAGGATGTTTTTAAAAATAGTTTTATCAACATCCGATGGTTTCTTTATTTGTTTTGTTTTGTTTGTTTTTTCTTTTTCCTATCATCATCGAAGAGTTTATAGATGTACTTATTGAATTTGTTCAAAACCATAAAAAATGAATTCAATTATAAAATTCAATGAGGATATATAATACAAATATAAAAGATGAAAGACTAGAAACATAAGCTACTAAAAAGAAGACTAATTTGAACATGTTTCACCTAATATGGTGTCTCCTCCTCCTGATAGTCTCAGAGAATCTACGAGGGACACATTTATCATTAAATAGTACATTTGGGAACCTTCTACATAGATGTTGTAATGCTCCTTGATTATTAGCATTACTTATTTTAGCCCAATGTTTGTAGTATTATTTTGACCAGACCATGTAAGTGTTAAAATTTTCTTGATGGAAAATTTTGCCACTTCTTAATTTTAAAACCATTTTTTCCCATCAACTTATATATCATCTTACTCAAAATCCTTTTCCCTGTGTTCTACAAAGATAGATCTTCATCTCTATTCATCATCATCTCTACACATTCAACTCGATTATTAATTTGCATATCATAGAATGAATAAGTATCATGAAAAATATATTATATTGGATTCAATTACATTATAAATTTCACTAAAAAGTGTAGGATAAATCATAGCATGGATAACATGCTCAAAGAAACTACATTCAAGACTCGGCGTGGAACTTGATCCTTGCTACACCAAACAAAGTATCTTCATCTACATATGGTCTCTCTTTTTTGTTATAGTCTTTAGAAATTCTCTATTCTTTTTTATAAATATTTTCTGCAACATAAAAAAAACTACAATAAGTAACGATTAGAAGTATAAATGCAACTCTTCATAAAATAAATACATATTTTTCAGTATTATAACAATCATAAAGTATGTAATTACAACTTGCTATGGGATTTTTGTTGCTACCTTCATCGATTGTTTCATCTCTTCTTTTTCTTCTATGATGTCCTTCAACGCTTTCCTTGCATCTAGCGTCATTGTCTGATTCCTCTCTACTGGATTCCATGTGATATGTGGATGTATTATAACAAAACACTACTAAGGTAATTACATAAGATTCACATAGTAAAACATATGCATAATTGAACATGAACATTGGAAATACACATGCACAACAACAACATTTGTAGAGATGTTTTGTTTAACAAAATACAACAAAAGTCACCAAATTCAACCAAACTCAACTAGACTCAACCATGATTTTAGAAAGATTTGAGTTGATGTGATTACATTCTCCTCCAATCTGATAGTAACATTATTTATGGTTTTGGTATTATGTCTTGTTTTCCCACTCCTACCTATGTTTTTACCTACATGTGTTGTTACACACTATTATTATAGTGGCATATCCCTAGTAAGTCATTCCACATTAATAAATATTTCATAGAATATACTAAAAAAATAGGATAATTCAACTAGAAATAGACAATGCCAAAATAAATATCTCTTTCATATGCATTAAGAAGAATGTAATAGGGTATGTGTTTGGTTTTTGAAAGTAACTAAACCCTTTAGCCGCTAACCCTATATCTCCCTAACCCTCTAACTCCCTAGCCCACTAACCAAAAAACATCAAATCAATGCATAATCCCTAACCTCCTACCTCCTAACTCTTAATCACCTAATTAGTAACAAACTAACCCCTTTATTCACAATCCCATAAAATAAACTATGTGTTGGTTATGCATTGTAATATGGGTGCTAGTGGTTGAGGTGTTTAGTGTGCCCATAGTAGTTATTGTGACTAGCACCATTGTTATTGTGTTTTTTTGTTGCTCTATTGGAACATTGGTTTGTGTAATCCCTAATTGGTATTGCCTAGTTTGATATTTGTTTTGAAATACTTCTACAAGGAGTTGGTTAACCTTTGTTCCTTATTCTAAAAAATATGGTTGTTGTCCATGTGACTACTAACTAGACTTTGAAAAATCTAATAATGGTTTCCATGCAATGTAGAGGTTGTATTATACACAAATAAAATTGTCTTATTATTATTTTTATTTTCTATGTTTAAAGTAGATTAGGTGAAATATTACCAACTCCACTCTCTTGGTACAATTATGGTAAATACAAAGAGATTCTAGTAGCGGGCTTTGGGGGAAATCCTTGAACTCTAGCAAAAAAGGATTTTACTTAAAAAAAAAAAAAACAATATGTGTAATAATAAATGATCATTAAGTGCAAGTGCATTCTTCATAGTGATAAGAGAGGACATGAGTGTGTGGTCCAATGCTAAATTGGGGAGTTCATTTCAGGTTTTATAGTCATTTTTAGTGATAATGGCATTCTTGTAGTATTTAATAGTCACACTAATTATCATTTGGTTTTATGTTTAAAGATAAATGATTATTATCCAAGTTACTTGCTATTATATTCTTATGCCTATTAGTGGCATTGTTGTAATAGCCAATAATCAAGTAAATAATGTCACATGTACATAGCTTAAGGTTTAGTGGAGCACACCACTAGCTCGACTTACTTATTAGGAAAAATGACTAGAAACATACCATATGGATTAGAAATTAACTCAATGTTAGAATTAAGGTTCTCCCAAAAAACTTAAATGTAAAAAACATTTAAAATTGATAAAAAACATTTGAATTGAAGGTGAAATATGAGGGGTGAAAACATGAAAATGGGTAAAACTTTTGTTGACAAAGAAAACTACAAAAATGTATGTTTCTTCAACTTGAACCCTTCTAAACTTGTATTTTCTTTGAGAATTTTGTTGGCTATGTGTTATATTCTTTGCATGACTAGCTCTAGTGTCGTGAAATGTGTTTCCTTTTTGTCCTCGTTTTTCATGTAGCCTCGATTTTCGTTTCCATTGTTGGGCGATTTTTCGGCATATGGTTTTTTGTCAATGCTTTTCTATTTTTGGTTAAGGAATCAGGGTTGTTGACTAATCTAGATCATTGGGTTAGGGTTTTGGATTTCGTTGGATCCTATATGTAGATTGTATTGTAAACAATGTATGATATGAATGAATATAGAATATGATTTTTTTCTCGGTTTGGGTTTCCATGGGAAATATTTTTTTTTTCTTTTTTTTGAAAATATGTATGCAATAAAAAAATTTACAAGGTTAAATCTACATTTGGTATCAGAGAAATTATTGGCTTCAAGGGGACACCTTTTTGGTTAGGATTTTGGATCGGGACTGTGATAAGCCTTGTTATAGTGGGAGATCTGTTATATTGATTCTTTAGGTGAAGACAAATGTCAAGCAGTTCGAAAATGGAGATCAAGAAGTTTAATGGGAAATGTTTTGAGCTGTGGAAGCTCAATATGGAAGATCTGTTGGTGGATAGAGATAAATGGATCACAGTGGATCCAGGTACTAAACCTACATGAAATTTAACAGATGACTAGAAAAAGTTGGATTGGAAGGCAAAGAGCACAATCCGATTTTGTCTCTCAGATTCAGTATTACTGAATGTGTCAGGGGAAGCTACAACCAAGGAGTTATGGGATAAGTTAGGGAACTTGTATCGGTCTAATTCCTTGGTAAATAAATTGTTCTTGTGCAAAAATATGTATAACCCAAGGATGCGAGATCAAGACTCCGTGACAGAGCATCTAAACTCCTTCAACACTGTGGTAAGTCAATTGTTATCTGTTGAGATTAAAATTTTGGATGAAGATAAGTGTATTAGTTTATTGTTCTCTTTACCAGACTCGTGGGATAGTTTGGTTGTGGCCATAGGTAGTAATACAACTACATTGATTTTTGATTTTGTGGTCTCATCCTTGTTATCGTAGGAGATGAGACAGAAGAACATGGAAGGACATAGCATAGATGCATTATTTGCAAGAGGACGGTCCCAGGAAAGAAATAGATCTAAGTCCTCAAGTGGGAGATATAAGTCTAAGGGTGGATCTAAATATCTCAGAAAGTTTGTAAAGGTATGTTGGAGATGTGGAAAAGAAGGGCACTACAAGAAGCAGTGTA
This sequence comes from Picea engelmannii, assembly GCA_009831015.1. Taxonomy (NCBI): domain Eukaryota; kingdom Viridiplantae; phylum Streptophyta; class Pinopsida; order Pinales; family Pinaceae; genus Picea; species Picea engelmannii. The sequence continues at coordinate 127,174 of ML800546.1, forward strand.
GATCCAAAGTTGAGAAAAAGAAGGGATCTAAAGAAGCTCCTTCTACAGAAGAAAAGACCTCCAAGGGAGAAGGATGGGATGTGTACTTGGCCTCTTCAAGCACACATTTAGATCATGAGGCATGGTTGCTTGACTCAGGTGCATCCTTTCATATGACTCCCCATAGGGAGTGGTTATGTGAATATGAAAGGTATGATGGAGGTGATTTTTTCCTAGGTGATGACTCAACAAAAAAAATCATAGGATGAGGAAAAGTTAAGTTGAGGCCCATATATGGAAATATTAGAACAATTCCTGGTGTTCTACACATCCTAGGATTGGCCATAAATTTTATTTTTGTAAGCAAAATGGATGATGCAGGGGTAAAAATGATATTTGAAAAAGAAACCTGCAGGATGCTTCGAGGAGAAATGGTGTTGCTGAAGGGAGTTCGTATTGGAACTATATATAAGTTTCAATGAATCATTATTAGTAATGGTTGTAATAGTTCCATTGTTCCCGATATTGGAGAAGATGAACAAAATACTCCTATAGTCTCTAGAGAAAAGGTTATGATGTGGCATCAAATACTGGGGCATATCAGAGAGAAGGGTCTTCAACTTCTACATGGTAAAGGTATGGTTGAAGGTATGTCTTACTACTCTATGTATTTTGATTTTTGTGAACATTGTGTATATGGGAAGCAAAATCGGGTAAGATTCCCCTATGGTGCAACAAGGGCAGAAGGAATTTTACAACTAGTGCACAGTGATGTGTTTGTACTTGTGTCGGTTCCATAATTGGGAAAATATATGTAATATATCTCTTTTATAGATGACTTCTTGAGGAATACTAGGATATATTTCCTCAGGAAGAAATCTAAATTCTTTGACAAGTTTAAAGAGTTTAAGGCTCGTGTTGAGAATCAAATAGAGAAAAGAATTAAGGTGTTGAGGACAAATAATGGTGGAGAGTTTTGCGGGAATGAATTTGAAGAATTATGTAAGAAGTGTGGTATAGAAAGAAAAAATACTACTCCATATACACCTTAGCATAATGGAGTTGCAGAAAGGATGAACATGATGTTGATGGAAAAATCAAGGTGCATGCTTAGTGATGTCGGGTTAGGGAAATAATTCTGGCAGAGTGTTATGGAATAATTCCCCTATGGACAACTGAATACTCCCTTGGATTCTAGACCCCTAATACCAAGACAAAAAAACACAAAGGGACGCTGACATCCCTTTGAATTCAATTTAACTAATCAAGAAGAGAGGGAGAGAGAAAGAGTGTGATGCACCTTGTTTCAAAGTTTGTCTTCATTTCTTCCAATTCGATTTCGATATTCAAACTCCTTAGCAAAACTTGACACCTGCGATGCAATGGACAACAAAAAAAAACAAAGAAACTCCTACTCTACAAGATTATATTAAACAAATCCATCTAGAACAATAGACAAGCACATGCAAGAATACACAAGCTTGAAGGGAACAAGCCAAGTATATTGATGAGAACTTTAAAATTATACCTAAAATCATGGATGGTGTTGCAACAACCTCTCCAAGTCCTCCTCGTCCAACCCCTTTCTCAAAACATCCACAATTAGAATGACAATGATTTTGCTGATTATTTCCCCCTTTGTTCACCATGAGAATGCCTCCATTTATAGCCTTTGAGAGGCTCAACCACCTTGGTTATATTTGCAATTAGTTGAGGATATGGCTCCATCAATTTTGATATCTTCCTTAGATGAAGCCCAGGGGTTATATTCGAGCCAAAGCAACTCGATCTATCCATAAGTGTCTTAAGAGAAAAAGGGGATTTTCTCCCAATATTTTATCAACCACTTCGACGCTCCTTTAGAACTAGACATAGAGCACTACAATGCTCCTTGTAAGATAGGAAAGGAGCACTAGCGATCCATGCATATGAGATGGGGAGCGCTGATATTCCCAAACATTTTCCAAGATGAGTAATTCCAATAGTAAAACACTTGTTTCGACTGTCAAATGATAGGGATTCTTCTTCTAACATGTTCTGGAGGATGTATCAAGTGTTTCCATGGTGTCGTTCGCAATGCGACACATACAAAATGAAAATGTGAAATTTATGACACTTGTGACAAAAGTGCGACGCTTGCAACACTTACGACAATGAGAATGTTTCATTATCAAAGTGAATAATTTTGATGTGTAACAGATTGGCCCCCAAAGTGTGAAGTCAAAATATGAAAGATGATGGAATAAACACTTTGTATGTTCTTCAGAGAAAGGTTATGGAGTTGGAGAACCTGGTAGAAGCTGCAGACAACCATAAAACTTTGTTAATATTTGTTCGATGTTTGAGGCAGGCATACCTATGCTCAAAATATAAGTGACTCAAAGTATGGCCGCCAAAAATACACTACGGATCAATAATTATATTCACTAAGGGTATGTCCATCAAAGATACAACGTGGATCCATACTTCTATGACCTGAACTAATCGTAGCCACAAAAAATACACAGTGGAGCTAAGAGATGATAAAACATAGCCACAAACCAATACAACATGGATCTATGCGACAACATATGTATTAGTGTGTTCAAAGAATTTCCTTTGCAGCCTAGGCAGAGTGGATAATAGAGTGGATTCTCAATCCAGGGTCTTCGTCCCAATCCCAAGGTAGTATGAATCTATCCATGTGAATAGATGATTTGATTTCAAACATGGTAGAAACCACTTTATTACTGGTCATTGAGGTGAACCGTTAACAAGTGCGAGGGAAACTACCAATGATGTCAATGACTCCCAAGGTACCTAAGTACATTCCAACGAATGTGAATAAATGAGCTGGGGTCAAACATTAGTGGAATCATCCGATAAGAGGTCAATGATGTAAACCTATTGTCAAAAGCAAGAAATCTTTCCATTGAGCCATGCAGGTCCCAAGGTACTAACTGGTTTCTAAGTCTAATTCCCGAATGATGTGTTGAATTTGATAGGAAAAAACTCGTTGAAGGAGGGCCTTGATATATCCCCCATCCTCGACACAAAACTTACATAGGAAAGTGATGAGATATAGAGAATGAATTATAGACTGAAATGAGTATGGAAACTAGTAATTTTGCAGATGTTTGACTCTTGAGGTGGATACTTCCCTTGAACACTGAGGCACGATAAGAGACTTGGAAACATAAACACAAAGTGGACAAAAACATAATGCAGTGGGTGCTATGATATTCTTCGGATGACTCAAAGGAGTGGAAATACTCATAGGATTGGTTCAGTGCATAGGTTTAGCAGATTATTCAAGTTTTCAGGGAGAACTTGTGATTAAAAACAAGTGTCGTATTCAAGGGAAACTGTAAGAGTTGTTTAAAAAAGTTCTCAAGAAAATTGACCCACTTCCTTCAATTTCCCCCCCATCCAAATATATGAGCATCTCTTTTTAATTTAATGAGCTCAAGGAGGGTAACACATGCTCGATATAACTCACTTTCGGTAACTTCCTCTTACTTTGTTTTACAAACTGGAAGAAGTAAGGTTCGTTCCCAGATGGGCCCTTCAATGTATGGTTTAATGAGTCCAAAGAAGGAAAATTCAGTGGTTTTTCATTTTTAGAGAGTCTGAAAAAAACTTAAAGGCAACTCCAAGGTTGTCCTTTTTCCTAATTTTTAGTCCCCGAGGTCTGAAAAAGAGATAAACTATTACTTAGAAGATGCCTTTTCGAACCTTTTAACGAGTGTGAAAGGAAGCAAGATCACTCAACAATCTTTTCATGTTTAGAGAGTCTGAAAAGAGCTTAAAGGCGAATCCAGGGGGTTCCTTTTTCCCATATCCTTTACGAGTCCGTAAAAGTGATAAACGTATACCTGGTTACATTCTCATGTATTTGTGACTGCAACAAAGAGAAAATATTATTCTCATTAATGTCACAAGGTTACCGAAATACACTGCCTAAAATCCTATAAAATCAAATTGTTCTGGGCATAAGACTTTAGTAATTTCTCGAAAAAATGATTAAAAACCCCAAAAATGACTTTATAATAAGGAGAAAATATCAAAATAGGCCAAAAATTTCATTTTACCATTTGTTTTTTATCATTCTCCTCTAGACTTTGGATTTTTCACCTCTTTGGAGAATTTTTTGAGCGGCGATTGTGGGAGTTGTGAGCGATCATTTTCATATTTGTACAGACTAGGTTAGTTGTTTCTTCCTCCTCATCATTTTTCATGGTTTTGTACTGCATTTTAACCTTTGTGTTTGGTATTTTAGGCTACATGAGAAGCCCTAGAGTGTCGAACCAGATCGATGCTCCCTCAAAGCACTGAGGGGAGCGTCAATTGAGATTTCAGCGTGCTAGTTCATATGTCTAAGGCATGCTAGCGTTATGTAGGCTTCTTTGAGGGAGCACTAGGTGAAAAACTCAATTTGTTTTTGACTTTTGGGCTAAAAAGAGGCAGCTTTTGTCCATAAGAGTTTGACTAATGATGATTAAATGTTGTATTTGTAGATTTCATAATGGAGTGGAAGGAACGTGAGCATGCGTTTGATGATGTAACTGCTCTCGAAGACCCTCAAGCAAGGGTGGCCTTGTGTAACTGTGGTTTTCTCAAATATTTCAAGCTTCAAAACATGAGAAAATAAGTACTTCTTCTTGAGTATTTGATTGGCCCAAAGTGTAGAGAAGAGTTGCAAGTGCCAAGATGTTTTGTTTGTTCCCACCATGCATTGGAGCATGGTATTCAGGAATTTTTTGATGGATTCAACTTTTCCATTCGCCTGAGGATAGTAGGGGGATGAGTTTTCATGGTGAAAACCCATCTTGGTACTCAATTCACTCATCATCTGGTTTTGGAAGTGTGATCCATGATCAGTTACAATATCCTACAGGACACTAAATCAAGCAATGATGTGGTTAAACATAAAGAGTTTTGTAGTGCGACCATCATTAAGGAATGTAGGCATAGCCTCAGCTCATTTAGTGAATCCGTCAACGAAAACGATGATATAATCGTGCCCCCCAACAGAGGTAGGCTTACATTGCATAAAATTGATGCCCCATTTTGCAAAGGGGTCGACGAGGATAATGGGATGCAGTGAAGCATGGTGGGTATGTGATTTCTTCTGAAATATTTGACACGATGGGAATTTTTTAATGGCCTCAATGCAATCTTTTTATGTAGAAGTCTAAAAATAACCGTCACGTAAGATTTTATGGGTTGTAGCCATCTGAGAAAGATGACCGCCACAAGCTCCAAGGTGGTAGTCATTTAAAACTCGTTAAACCTCATCGTGGGTTAAACAACATCATAGGATAATATCAATACCACAACAGTACAATGTGTCACTGATGATGAGGTAGCGTTTGGAGTGCTGTCGAATGTGACGTTGTTCGTCACGTGAGATGCTCGGATAAAAACGTTGGGCTTGGAGATAGAGAAGAATATCTCCATACCAAGGATCAAACGTACGAATGAGGAACAATGATTCTTCAATAAGAGAATCACTGGGCTCAGTATCCTCATTAGTATAGGGAAGATCGCAAATCAATTCCACAAAAACCAATGATTTCTTAGCTTTTGATTTCGAAAATTCGAGATCAAATTCCTGGAGAATAACGATCCATTTCAAATATTTTCCCCAATTACTTAATGAGTCAAGATATGGTACATGGGGTTGGAGTCTCCGATGATCGTGGTAGTGCGTAACATAATGTAATGGCGAAATATATGGATGACAATAACTACTACCAGAGCCAAATTTTTGACATGAGAATATCGGAGCTCGAGACTAGATATACTCTTACTCAGATAGTAGATCACATGTTCGTTTTCATCATTATCCTATTGTACTAACACCATAAAAATAGTGGAAGTAGAGGAAGCCAAATAAAGGATATAGTCTTTCGCATAATCTGGTGGGTACAAAAGATGTGTGTTCATTAAGGCATGCTTAAGGGCATTGAATGAATGTTGAGCAGTTTCATCCTAGATGAAAGGGGTATCTTTCTGTAACAATCTCATAAATCCTTTAGTGATTTCAGCGTAATTGCAAATGAAGCGGCGAAGAAAGTTTTCCTTCCCTTGCAAACTTTTCAGTTGGGTTAGATTATTGGGAGGAGGTAAAGCTAGAATGGCTTTGACTTTTAAGGGATCCACCCTAATCTCATCTTTGGAGACTATGAAGTCGAGGAGGCATCTTGATTCAACAACAAAAATACATTTATGGGGTTTCAAATGTATGTGGTAAAACCAAAATCAAAGAAATATGACTCGTAGGTGACCAAGGTGGTCTCATCGATGAGATGAGTGAGCGGGTAAGTCATCAAGGTAGGGTTCAACAATTTGTTTGATATTGTGGAATGCGTATGACATGACCCACTGAAAAGTAGATCTAACATTTTTAAGGTGAAAAGGTATTTTTAGATAAGCGAATGTCCCCCAAGGGTAGATAAAAGTTGTTTTATGTTGATAACCTGGTAGGATGTCGATTTGGTTATATCCGAAAAATCCATCCATGAACAAGAAAATGATGCTTCCAGCGTAATTATTGATAATTTGGTTGATAAAGGGTGTAGGGTAATTGTATTTGGGACAAGCCTTATTAATATCCCTACAATAGATGCAAACATGAATGCTCCCTTGTTTCTTAGCGACCTTAACGATATTGGAAACCCATTCGTTCAAAGGGACAGGATAAATAAAACTAGACTTCGACAGTTTTTCAACTTCTACCTTTATGGCCACCGTTTTCTTAGGATGAACCGGGAATTTTTTTTGTCTTACAGATTTAATGCTTGGGTAAGTCTTTATCTCATGCAAAATGATTGATGGATCGATCCCTGGAATTTCTTCGTAATTCCAAGAAAAGATGTCGGAGAAATATTTGAACAAGGCGGTATAACTCTCAACCTCTTCAACTGAAATTTTTTCACCTAGATGAATGTTTTCCACAATAACTTCTTTGATTGATATGTCGACAGTAATCATAGAATAGATGTTTCCAAAATTCCCCTCGGAGATGGTGTCTTGAGTGAGTATTTGATATCGGGGACAGTCGACGATATCGCTAGGAAAGATAGAGGATATATCTTTCTCAATGTCATCCAAACTAGGAAGAAAGGATGAACAATGGTGGTTGTCATCCTACGGTGCCTCCGTGATGTTAAGAATTTCCATAATAGATTCATCTGATGAAAATATATGTAGGATGCAATTGAAAGTATAGGATAGGGACGCTAACCAGGATGGTAACGATTAAGTTGTAGAAGCCAGCAGATGTTGGTCGTCAAGTGAAGGAGAGACAAATTGGATGGCTTTGTATTCATGCTTTGCAGGACTAAGTGGCATGATGTCACCTAGTGCATCAATTTCTAAAGGACTAGGAATGATCCATGGATCAGAAGATTCATAGGATTGATGTGCCATAGTTGATATCATATTGATCGTTGCGATATGTTGTGAAGTGGGAGGAAGAAGTGTAGGAAAGGTACCCATAAAAGAGTCTTTTAAAAGACCTACTCCAACACTTTCATAAGTGATCTTGGAATATCCTAGAAAAGGAATGTTGTTGGCTGCGGGAGTGTGAGCTTCAGGGGTGCAGTAATCTGACTGATCGATGGTCAAAATTTTACCTTGATGGGGAAACTTGACACATCGAAACACCGATGATGTGACAACAATCATGGCATAAAACCAAATTATTTCTAACATCAAGTTGCAATCAAGGGGAGCATCGACTACCTCAACATATATGGAAACAATCTTGCCTCCCAATTGAAAAAATAAGGACTGTAATAGTCCATGAGGATGGAATACTCTCCCATCGAATGATCGTAACATAGTACAAGATTGATTAATACCATGCGATTTCAAACATTTCCAGCAAGCAAATGACATGACATAGGTGGAAGCTCCCTCATCCAAGATTGTGCGATGAATATGTTGATTGTGGACGACAACATCGATCTAGAAAGAAAGCTGGTGAGAGAGTCGTGATTTAAAAATATCGAGGTTATATGTGATATTATTAGATGACTTGGGATCTATTGCTTCGATGGATGCCAAGAGGGTCCTATGTTGACTAGGGAAATGCTGTAGAACTTCGAGATCTGACATAGCACACGATGCTTGGTTCAAATCTTCAACGATGTTGTAGTTTTTAGAATCACGTGAATTATGATTAAAAGTTGACTTTCAAATTGTGCTCTTGGGTGGACGCAAGATATAGTCAAAGTTAGGTTTTTTAATATGGAGTGGCCTAGATGGAGGAGTAACAGTGGTGTATGGTGGATCCGTTGTAGTACCATTAGTGACTTTTTCCTTATCAGGTTTAGCCGGAGGTGTGTCATATGTCGTAGTATGAGTGGTTAAATATATCCCAGTAAACATGTAAATGTGCGCACTCGATGAAGCTTCCTCAATAGGAGGATGATTTGTATTTCCTTCTGTTGGAGGTGCAAGAGCTTGTGCAACCAATGACTGTTGCTATGGAAAAGGACGTGTCAACACAACTGGTTGGGAATTTCCTTTAAAACAAATTTCAGCTTCATCGCGATGAGGACAATATCAAGTGTAGTGATCGTCACCGCAAATGAGACATGGAAATTTCAGTTTTCGTTGTGGTTATTTCTCAGTAGGAGGTGGTTGAGTTGGTGTTTTTGTATTTTCATTTTAATTATTGTTTTTCTTTGGTTTATTTTTTCGTTTTCTTCTCCCCCCTTGACTGTTGTAGAGAAGCAGATTGAACTGCATTCACCTCATATACTTGAGTCAGGGTGGAGGTGGATGAGAGTGAAGTTGATCCAGTAGTGGGGAAAATAACTGATCGATTAGTCATGTTGGTCAATTGTGAGTTGGATTGGGTTTTGACGGAACTGATAACTCCATCTACATGAGCGATGGAGGAGGGTTTTGATTGATTAGTTTACGTATAGGGAGTGTTCAAAATCAATTAATACAAAGTACCAAATTGGGAATAAACCAAGTCCAGATACTGGGAACGAGAAATGGCTTCCTCTTTGGTAACGAAACCACCCATGGCTACATCATGAGAAATTGAAGGTAAAAGAGATTTATTGAACCATTCAACCAATAATTGGTCAGGAATGGTTGCTTTGATCAACCGTCTTCGTCGTCTCCACTCATGAATATGATCAAATATATGTACAGAGTTGGTTTGATAGAGGGAGGTCAAGAGTTTTGTACCAGTCTCATAACATATGGGTAATTGAAAGTGTGTGAGAAAATCCATGGCAAGGGAATTAAAATTTTGAAAAGTGTCGTGTTTTAGGTCAATGTACCATTTGGTTGTTGAACCCGTAAGTGTGCGCTGGAAAAGACGTAACCAGATAGAGTAATCCATTAGTGAGTTTGATGAACACCATAAATGAAAATTCATAACGTGGTTGTTAGGGTCTTCACCAGGTTTCATGTCAAATTTCAGGATGTCAGAAGGTAATTTAGCAGGGATAACTAGTCAAAAAGGAGAATGTAATATGGGATCATTTGTCAACCTTGATAGATCTGGTAGATCTAGAGTGGATAATAATGGTAGCCATCGATTGAATTGAGGATGATATTGGTGTAGCATGGGGACAACATTAGCGTCGTAAACTAGTTGATGTGGATAGTTGTAGCGAGAGGACCCTCCCATGTATTGTTGTTGTTGACTAGCAAAGGTAGGATTCACATGTTGAGGAGAGTTCATGATAGGAGAAGGGAAACCCGTTTTTCCTTGGGGAGGATAACCAGTGTAACCCATGGGATGATAGTTCTCTTGATTAGCTTGTGGTGGATAACCAGTATTTCCTTGAGGAGGGTAACTAGGTTGTCCTTGAGGAGGGTAAATATTTAACCCTTTGGGAGGATAAGGTTGTTTACCTTGAGGACCCCAAGTGGGATTCAGGACCCCTGGGAAAGGTTTTCTAGAATGTAGTCCATAATGATTGGGATTTGGTATTCCTCCTTGCGGGTTTGGATTTTATGGCCCTCCTTGATATGGTTGATGAAACATACCTCCTTGGGGTGGTCCCCAGGATTATGTGGGGTTTCCTTTGAAAGAAGTTTGTCCCCCTGCCATCGATTGGGTAACAACTGGGGTTTTCCTGATGAAAAGGGGTTTCCCCCTAGTCAGCACAGGTATGTGTACGGATGGTTGTCCCCCGATAGAGATGTGGTTTCACCCCAGTCAGGATTTGTCATGTAGTTGAGTTTACGTGTGTGGTAGGGTTCTGCATTCCATGATGTGAAGGCATCCCAATAGGGTTCTATGGAATGTAAAGAGTTGTGGGTTGAAGAGATATGGTAGGAGTAATTGTCAAAAAACTTTTCACATGACTAGGTAACATGATTCCTGTGTCACTTTGAACTTGTGTTGAGGTGGTAGAAATATTGACTATTTTTTCGATGGGGTTGTCGATACTCTAACCCGACGGTTCTACCTCAGCACCAACGGAGGTAGGAGGGTCAAAAGGTGGTCAAATAAAATTAAATTTCTCATAAAGATCACATCCCGATGGAGTTATCCATATAGAACGGACAAGAGTTTGTTGTGGATTTACCATTTCAGCAGAACGAACATGGGTCGTGTACTCATCATTAAAATTTGGTTGTATGGGTTCCATATCCAACCAATTATATGGCCTTGATGGTAAGTGAGAGTAATATTATTCTATAACTTTACTTGAGGAATCCATGTTGGATCATGTTGTCATTGATGCCAATGGTTTGATTACTTGGGAGATTGTTGGATCATATGTCATTGATGTAAATGGTTTGGTTTGATTGATGTCATTGGTTGATGTCAAGTAATTGATTGATATGATTCCCTTGA
>ML800546.1:155342-180962 GCA_009831015.1 Picea engelmannii
AGCATATGGTATTGTTGGATATCATGGTGCATGCATTTTTCATGTGGATGGGCTACACATTGAGACATGTAGATTGATAGTCATTGTGTACATCATTGGGGAATCTTAGCTTATTGACGCATGGTTGATATACTTGTTTGGTGAAAGTAATGATGTATGATGGTACACTCATGGATGGTATTTTCACATTGTTTGGCATGTTGGCAGATGCACATGTTGGCATATTGGTAGATGCACATGTTGGCATATGGTGGATACATTTCATTGATGATATCTTTTGGCACATTGTTGATGTACATGGGTGTTGTGAATGGTGGGCACATTTTGGTACATGATTTACTTGGTGGATATATTGTTCATGATTCTCTATTTCATTGATGACACATCTTTTGTTTCATGATGAATGGTATGGCACAAGTTTGATGCATGAACATGTCTCAATTTTGAAAGACAATAAAATAAACAAACAACACTCACTAAAAAAATCTAGAAAACCAACAAGCAAACAATGCCTTCTCTTAATGAAGAAGCTAGTTGGTGATGAGATCCAATATCGCGTGACAAAAGTGATAAGGGGTTAATATATGGGTGGGTAGATTAGTTACGTTGGTGACCTGCTTAACAGACTTACACCTTGGTGCAATATTCCTCACGGTTTTACCCGCGGGTTACCCTCCAAGGAGCCAGAGTGAGTTTGACCAACGTTTGTTCCAGGTGCATTGAAGACTTCAATTCATCGTCACCTTGTGTAAAGACCCTAAATATTGTGTCTATTAAGGATACCAGGTCACAATCAGCCTCTGGGTGGGTACAATCAACAAATGAGTCCAAATGTATGGGTAGGATATCAAGTCTAAAATCCATCAAGAGAACTGAGGACAAGTGGACCGGTAAAACCTAGAGGACCCTGAATGGATTCAAAATTCATGAAGCTCCGAGACCAAATGAAGACAACTAAAGCTCAATAAGAACCCCCAATATATGATCTGACTACTACAATTGGTTAATCTTCGGAGGGATAATCTCCATTTCTCTCTCGAACACGACCTTGTGCATAACCCCTGTGTGGGAGGGAGATCCCAGCTATGCTTATATGAAAATTGAATTTTCTCTCCCTGTCGCAAGATTCCTAGTTTGACTTCAATGATTTAGAGAGTTATTCTCACAACCTATTCCAAAGCTCTAGTCCTAGTCTATTGTTGGTGTAAAGATCTTAAAAATAAAAAGTTCATATATTCATTTTAATCAACGTTGATTTTAGGGGTTTTTCTTTACGCAAAGGTGAATGAAAGTAAAACTAATGATGTTGAGACTTGAATCCCAAAGAAGCAAATGAATGATATGAAATTTTTTATTTGAATGAAATTCTATCTATGGGAAGGAGAAGAGTTTATTTCTTTTACTAACAAACATAAGAATGAAAAAAATTTCATGCAATTCGTTCTCAACAAGAATCCAATTAAGTACCAAATTATAAAGAAAACCTTTCCAAAATCCAAAACCACTGCAAAAAGTATTCCCTTGTTTTATTGTAAATGTAAATTGAATAATTCGTCTAATGCTTCTTGTTTTCACTAATAATAAAAAATGACTTTATTACTGTGACTTTGGAAAAGAGGAAGAAAAAGCACACAAACAAAGACACTCTCAACAGTCGATAAGAGACTAAAAGAAGAAAAAACTATCTATTCAACGAAAAACACCCCCCCCAAAAATGAATCACAGTTAAAAATATTCCGAAAATGAGCAAGGGATCAAAGACCAAGTAAACAATATTGAAATCAATGACTTTCCTTATAACAATCTCCAATCAACCAGGTGAATGAAAAGAGCAACAAAAAGAACCCAAGTTTGAGGAAAGATGGTTGTTTTCGCGATAAGGAAAGACAACAAAAAATTTAGTCAAAGACTAAATGAATGAAAAGAAGAAATTTTTAAGTCAAACAGAAGAGAAGTTCTAATAGAAAAGGATCTGAGCTTAAGAAAAAAAACCAAGAACCAGACCTAGAAAACAAACAGTAGACAATTTTTCAAGGTAAGAAAAATCAAAGCTTTGGTAGGAACAACACCAGAGTGATAAAACGCTCCCTAATACACTCTGGGGGAGCACTGATCAAGCTATCATCTCTCAAACTTAAACTGGAGAGGGCGCTGGTTCTGAGAAAAGTTTTGGAAAAACCCAGAAAATTCAAAAAATCAGGAAAGTACAATCAAAGACTCTGTAAGACAAATTTATCATAGATAACAGATGTATGGATAGATCAAATCAAAAAATGGGATATGAAGATAGGCAAAAGGCAAGGAAAAACCAAGGAAATAACCAAAACTGAAAGCTTTGATCCCTAGTGGAGTCGCCAATTTCTGTTATGGAATAATTCCCCTATGGACAGGTGAATATTCCCTTGGATTTTAGACCCCTAATACGAAGAAAAAAAAACACAAATGGATGTTGACATCCCTTTGAATTCAATTTCAGTAATCAAGAATATAGGGAGAGAGAAAGAGTGTGATGCACCTTGTTTCAAAGTTCATCATTGCTGCTTCCAATTCTAGTTCAATCTTCAAACTCCTTAGCACAACTTGACACATGCAATGCAATGGAAAAAAAAGAGAAGCAAAGAAACTGCTACTCTACAATATTAGATTAAACAAATCCATCTAGAACAATAAACAAGAACATGCAAGAATACACAAGATTGAAGGGAATAAGCCAAGTATATTGTTGAGAACTTTAAAAATATACTTACAATCATAGATGGTGTTGCAACAACCTCTCCAAGTCCTCCTCGTCCAACCCCTATCTAGAAATATCCACGATCAAAATGACAAGGATTTTGTTGATTATTTCCCACTTTGCTCACCATGAGAATGCCTCCATTTATAGCGTTTGAGAGGCTCAACCACCTTGGTTATATTTTGATTTAGTTGGGGATATGGCTCCATCATCTGTGATATCTTCCTTAGATGAAGCCTAGGGTTTAGATTCAAGCCAAACCAGTTCGATCTATCCATAACTGTCTTAATAGAAAAAGGGGATTTCCTCCCAAAACTTTCTCAACCACTTCGGTGCTCCCTTAGAACTGGACACAGAGTGCTACAAATATCCCTGTAATATAGGCATGGAGTGCTAGCGCTCCCTGCGTGTGAGTTGGGGAGCGTCGATCTTCCCAAACATTTTCCAAGATAAGTAATTCCAATAGTAAACCACTTGTTGTGACTATCAAATGATATGGCTTCTTCTTCTAACATGTTCTAGAGGATGTATCATGTGTGTCCATGGTTTCATTCACAATGTGACACACACAAAACAAAAATTTGACATTTATGACACTTGTGAAAAAAGTGTGACACTTGTGACACTTACGAAAATGAGAATGTGTCATTATCGAAGTGATGAATTTTGACGTGTAACACATAGGCAGTGGGTACTGCATGTTGCCTAGTCAAAAAATCACCCTCATCAACAATGGATGACAAGACTCCACAAGAGGTATGGACTGGTAATAAACCTTCTCTCTCACATCTCAAGGTATTTGACTATGAGGTCTATGTTCATGTTCCAAAGGAAAACATGAGTAAGATAGATAAGAAGGATGAAAAGTGTATCTTTATTTGTTATAAATATGGTCTCAAAGGTTATAAGCTTTGGAACCCAAAAACTAAGAAGGTTGTGTATAGTCAAGATGTGGTATTTAGAGAAATAAAGGATGTTTTCAAACAGGAAGTCCTACCAATTAAGGAAGAGCTAGATAAAATGGAGTTTGAGCCAATGAATGATGAATCAAACTCTATAGAAGAACATGAATAAAAAGAAGAAGAACCTCATACTCTAGTATTGAGGAGATCGACGCAGGAAAAAATGATATTGGAAAGGTATACTCCATCTAATTTCCGTTCAAAATTTTCTTTTTATATTACTAATGATGATCCTAGAACTGTTAGGGAGGGAGTGGATTCAAAGAAAGGAAAACTATGGAAAAAGGCCATGGTTGAAGAAATAACATCCTTGGATAAGAACGAGGCTTGGGATCTAGTGGAGTTGGCGATTGGAAGAAATCCCATTGGCAGCAAATGGGTATTTAAATAGAAGTTGAATGCAGAAGGAAAAGTGGAGAAATACAAAGCTCAGTTAGTAGCAAAGGGTTATTTCGAGGTTGAGGGAATTGATTTTGGTGAGATTTTTTCTCTTGTTGCTAAGTTAACTTCTATTAGATTTATGCTATCTATTGTTGTTGCATTTGATTTTGAGGTAGAACATATCGATGTGAAAACAACATTCTAACATGGGGATCTGGAAGAAGAAATATGTATGAAGCAGCCATAAGGATTTGTTGTGAAGGAAAAGGTGTTGGTATGCAAGCTGAAAAAGTCCCTGTATGGTTTGAAACAATCACCAAGGGTGTGGTATAAAAAATTTGATACTTAGATGCTAGGACTTGGCTTCACAAGGATAAAAGAGGATCATTGTGTGTATTTTAAATTAATTGGTGATCATTTGATTTATTTGGTCTTGTATGTGGATGACATTTTGCTGATAGGAAACAACAAGGAGATTATCTAGGATGTGAAAATTCAGTTGTCCTATAAATTTGACATGAAGGATCTCGATGCTGCAAATTTCATTTTGGGCATGGAAATTAAAAGAGATTAGGAAAAGAGGAAACTCTGGTTAAATCAAAGAAAATATGTCAAGACAATATTGCATAGGCTCAATATGCAGGAATGTAAACCAATCAAGGTCTCTATTCCTGTTGGTGTAAAGTTATCTGTGGATTAGTGTCCCAAGACATAAGAAGAGGAGGAGGACATGTCTTGTGTTCCATATGCGAGTGCAGTTGGTAGTTTGATGTATGAAATGGTCTGTACTAGATCATACATTGGACATGTAGTGGGAGTTTTGAGAAGGTATATGTTAACCAGGGAAGGATCATCGGAAAAAATTAAAGAGTGTTTTCAGGTATTTGTGTGGCACTTCTAGCTATGGATTGTGCTACCAAGGAATACCTAGATTGGATAGAGTGTTGGATATACATGGATTTTTGGATGCAGACTGGGATCAATATTTGGATCATAGGATATCTACAAGCGGGTATGTGTTTAACCTCTTTGGAGGAGCAATCAATTGAATGAGCAAAATACATTGTGTATTGGCACTTTCAACTATCGAAGTTGAATACATGGAAGTCACTCATGAAAGAAAGGAAACAATATGGTTACAAAGATTGTGTTTAGGTATTGGGTTGGTATAACAAGCTGTAAGGATATAGTGTGACAATTAGAGTGAAAATTTTCTAGTGAAGAACCCAACTTATCATTCAAAGACAAAGCATATTGATGTTCAATATCCATTTGTGAGAGACATGGTTGAAGAAAAGGTTTTGTTGATGAAGGTGGACATTTTGAAGAATGTTGCAGATTCATTAAAAAAATATGTGAGCATTGAGAAGTTCTCTTGGTGTAGAGGATCTATGGGCATTGTTGACTATGTAACCTTGTAACCCCCTGTATGCAAAGAAAACAACAAGTGGGAGAGTATTGGGTATGCGTTATATTCTTTACACAACTATCTCTAGTGTCATGAAAGGTGTCGCCCTTTTTGCCTCGTTTTTCATGTTTTCTCGATTTTCATGTCCATTGTTGGATGCTTTTTCGGCACATGGTTTTTTGCCAATGCTTTTCTATTTTCGGTTAAGGAATTAGGGTTTTTGACTAATACAGGTCATTAGGTTAGGGTTTTGGATGCCCCTAGCTCCTATATGTATATTTTATTGTAAACAATGTATGATATGAATGAATATAGAATATGCGGGTTTTCTAGGTTTGGGTTTCCAGGGGAAATATCTTTGTGTAATGTGTGTATTTTCCATTGTATCTTTTCTATTCTTTTATTGAAAATTTGCATGCAATAAAATATTGTAAAAGGTTAAAATCTACAAATTTCACTTTAAAGTAAAACCAATATTTGTAGAGAATTGTCTTACCTCCATACTAATGTTTTCTCAAAAATTATTTATGGACATATGCTGGGATAAATCTAATGTTTATTAATTGCATATACTTTTAATTTTTAGGTAAGAATAATAAGTGACGTATGTGGGCATCTAATATTTTAGAGATGGATATTTATTTTAGGGAAAATTATATGTGTGTGTGTGTGTGTGTGTGTGTTGACAATCTACATAGTTTGCACTAGTATGTGGGCTGTATTTTGAGATTTTTTGGAGAGGTAAAAAAGAAGTGCACCCTATCATATCACATCAACTAAGGGTAACGATCATAAAAAATGAAATTATTTCCTACCTCAATATTGTGACAACACAAACCATTTCTCATGAAGGATGGGAAGAGGGCCTATCCTCAATGGACTTATGGTTGTGTTGACTTGTTTTCCTGACACCCATCAACTAGGTGATTGGGGTGCATATTTGAACCTATGCCTCTATTATCACCGAAAAATTCTCACAACAATACATAGAATGGTTGAAGAAAGTACTAGCACAACATATCAATTAGCATACCTCAAGCATTTACATAACCTATCAAGTAAGAAAAAATATGTAAATAGTCCTTGAATTTCAATGCAATCTCCCCAAATCTTGCTTACACACATCTACATGATCCAACACAATGTTGAATGCAAAAATTGTGTAGTTGTTTCCAAAATAACCCACGTTGATGCAAAAACAACACATTAATGCAGTCGATCTGGTCTCAATGACTTCCAGGTTGAAGTGTACCATGATAAGACTCCAAAATCGACCCAAAATTTAGCTTTGGGGCTACTAAAAGGATGGGTAGTACCTTCAAATGGATCCCATTCACACTATAAGAAAGCTATGAAAAGTATTTCATTGGTCCTATAAATACATGACCAAGGTATGCAAAGAAAGATAATAATTTTGAGTATTGTTAAGTTGTTCATTTGGTTTTGGAAAATCCATCATTCTCTTAGAGCCTCTTGAGCATCCATAGAAAGTGTTGCATTCCTTCCTCTTGAGAAGTTTGACAATCAAGTCTTCACCATTGTATTTTATTTTTTTAGAATAAGAGAGATTTGTATTTAGGGGATTCAAGAGCCTTCCCAAGGAGGAAGAGGGGAATCATAAGTTCCCATACTTCTCCTACGTGTTATCAATTTGAAGATCAGTCCTATTGGTATCTATTTCTTGTGTTTCTTTCATGCATCCATTTGAGTTTATACATGCTTAGATTAATTTTTATTTCCTTGTTATTTATTTTCTTGTTTTCTCTTTGGTTGATCCACTAATAAACTAACCAACTTCCATGTTGACTTGCTGGCCTAACAAGGAAACTAAGTGGTTTTTTTTTTCTCACCCAAGTGGAAAAAAACTATTACATATTGGTGACTCCACTAGGGACTTGGATCAAAACCCTCCCCAATTACACCATTAGATATTTATTTCTCACTTATTTGTGTTTGGAGGGATCCAAACTGGCCTAGTCCAACCCTTAGATGAAGCAATTGAGCCTCCAATAAAGAGAAATCAAATCAAATTTTGGTCCTGCCATTTCTTTGTGTTTGCTCAGGTTCGGGAAAAACAAAGACGTAGATTGTCCTGACTTGTGCATTTTCCCTCTCTTAGAGTTATTTATTGCATAGGTACTTAGCTACAACTAGACATTTAAAGGGATAAAAATAACCACAACATATTTACCTTTCTTTGTTTCCACATGGATGGATTACTATAGAATTTGAACTTCTAAATTAAGCATGTTCACCATGCTAGTCATCTATGGATTTTAAAATTTTGCAAGGATTTTCTTGAAACTTAGTAAGTTAAAGTTAAACTAGAATTTCAAAGGACCAATCAATGTCCACATGTTCAAATTTTGAACTTAAATTATTGAAAATAATTTGACACCATTACTTCTTGCACATAAAAAACACCTGAACAGACACTCAAAAATATATATTAGATACTTGAAACCACAATATGCTCTTCTCGCTCTACCCACACGTGATCTAGGAGATTCATAAAGGTTTCATTTGTCTTTGAAGTTTTTTTCACACCATTTTAATCAATGAGGTTGGTCCATGACCCCAATCTCACAACTCATTTCAAACCCTAAAAGAAACTATCAAACAACTCATCTTTAACCTCCACAGGAGGATCACAAAATAAATTTTTATTCTAAGTTAAGATCTTAGGGATATGCATCCAAATAAATTCCCATTAACAATTCTTATTGAAATTTATAATTTGTGAAAGAGGGAACTGAAATCCTCTAAATCAAGAGTTCCTTCACCATAAGGCAGGGGGGATACCTATGAAGGGTCGAAGGCTGAGGTCTGGTTGTTCTCTGCGTGCCTCCTTGAGTAACTCAACTCTTGGAAAGAATCCATCTCGTGACCCATTTATTAGGTTGAAAAACTTAATTTCGTGCTTGATCGAGGTAGCTTAGTTTCCAAATCTAGGTTTTTTCCACCCAAGTGGCGGTTGTGGGCTACAATCACACCTCAATTAGATTTTGAATGACTATTCAGAAATATTGTAGAAATTCTTACTCCAACACCTAGGTACATTGTTATCTAGTGATTTTCTTACTCCAGTCATATTATCATCTCACAAAACAATAATACACTACTGAAATATTCAACTCAATATCATGCAGTGGAAGCATAAAATAGGAAACCAAATCGACACATGAACACTAGAAGTTTTTGGTAAATACCCCGGGAAAAACCTTGGAGGGAGAAAAAATGTTGAGAAAGATTTTATTATGCTAAAATCAGGGCTCCCATAATAGGCATAATGTCCCACTGAGATAAATACAACTGCAGACTAACCTAGCAAGGGCTGACCTATTGTACAATCAATTTTGGCACAATTTTATACACATTCGCGAATGTCCTTTCTGTCACCTGCGAACATCTGCAAATTTTCTCACTGTGACCCACATATTTCTGCAACTGTCTCCTTTGTGGCCCGTGTATGTGTATGGAAAACCTATATGGAAATATCCATACACTCCAACACTTGCTTGTAGCTTCCTTTTGTTGAAACCCTCCTGTATATTCCTATGTTCTTTCTTCTCCTTGACATGTATGATCTCTAGATGAAGGTCCTTCTTCACCTATCCAAGATCTTGAACCATAGTCCTTTGTGATCCAATACTTGGTGTAGACTCCCTCAACACCTGTCAAGTGTAATCTTTCATCCTCTTGAAATAGCATCCTTTGTGATCCAAGCACTCGAGCAGAGATCCTTCTATACTCCCGCATCTGACCTTGGAGACTCCACACTAGCAAAGGTCCTCCTTTTCTATCTATGTGAATGTGTCTTCCTCCTTCTCCTAGCCTTGCTTTTATAATCATGAGTTACAATCTATTTCTAATCTCAAAAGTGATCTATGGTTGAGATTACTTCTCACACACACTTTTAGATTTAGATTACATGTTTCATGCTAAGTACTTTTAGCATGTTTTATAAATAACTCAATTAACTAATTACATAATTAATTTATAAAATCGATTTACTTTAATAATTCCTTTAACTAAAGTAAATTCAAGAGTAGAAGGATTCATACGATTTCCACACGTCTAGACACATACATGTGCGAAAATACCTGTTTAATGCTACCACTAACATCAACACTCCCTCTTAGAGAGGAAGGTATTTATCGAAGAGGAAATTGGAACTGGTTCTACCTCTGACTCTAGCACAATGTCACACACATCATCCTTCATACTAGAATTCCTCCAACCCTGCTAGTCAGTAGCTCCCTAAATACTGGAAGTCTCAAAATCAATGATGCTACATATCAATTCCATGATGTTTGGAACCTTCATCGAAGGTATGCTCTCCCTCAATGTGCTCCTAGAAGATTCTTTCTCCTGAGCATCCATCAATTTCATCTCATACCAACTCAGTCTCTTGAGAAAACTAGAAGGGGATAACTCCCTCTTCCCCTCTAAAGGTTTACTCTCTATGCTTGAAGTATGTGAAATCTACTCATCCTTGATTTGTTCACCCTTCAAAGCCTCCTTCTCCTCGTCCTCTGTTACTGACATCGATCCATGATACAATATTCCCTTGAATCATCTTACAAGTTCGTTGTGCAACCTATATAACCTACCCTATTTGAAACCAATTCTCACTCTTGTGGTAGTGTTATCTCCCTCTGAACATATGAGTACATGCCCTTTCTGAAAAGTAACTACAAAACCCATGTCCTGCAAAACTGAATTTGTGAGAAAGTTGTTCTTCAGTCTTGGTACATAAAGCACATCCTAGGCCTCTAACAAACCTCTTGACTCAAGTAAGAATGTGAGAATTCCCTTCCCCTTCATTGCATGCTTGGAATCATCACCAAGCTCCACATGGGTCCCTGAGTCTTTTTTTAGACTAATAAACAACTCTCGTGTTTCTAGCTCTAGTTGATTTTATTAAAATAAAATCATGGGATCCCTTCCTGGGATAATGTTTCACCTAAGGAATAATAAAATGGAACAAATAACCTACCTCAAGATGAGTCTTTTCATCTTGTTGGATTCTATCTCCCTTGCTTCCCTTGTGCTCCTTTCCTCGAACTCTGCCCTACACACTTGGACAAAATTCCTTCACCACCCAATTCAATGATATCTCTTATTTTTATGGGATTAATCGGTAAATGCGTACCTAAACAGATCTCCCTAAATCCACCCGGATATAGAACAAAACAAAACAAAATATGGCGCTTTCCCTAAGCTCTAACTATTGAGTTTACTAGTTAACAAGAGATAGGCAACATACTGTTTAAATGTCGCTTCCTCTTGTCATTGTCATCCTAGCTCCACTCTGGTGCTCGAGTGATATTGAATCTACAAGGGAACACAAGACAACCAAAGTGAAATCAATATAATATACTCAACAAGAACTTATGCATGTGATCAAGGAATCATACAATAAAACAAGACAAGTTTTATGGGAAAGAAACATATCACTTTATTATATTAAAGTGAAAGTGGATATTACAACCAAATCCTTGATGTCGGAAGGTCCCCTTTTGATGACCCTTTGCTCCAACACACACGCTTTCTCCAATCTTGAATGAAGAAGATCCACATTAACTTGATGAGCTGAAATGAGGCTCTCAAGCATGATCTAATGCAAAATTCTCCATACAATCTTAGCCCTTCTTTTCTTGCTTAACTTTTCTTAACCTTTTCGATGAGAGATATCTATTTATATATGGGAAAGAGAGATGGTTTTAAGAGATTAGGATGATCCCACCAAATCAGAGAAGTGAGTAAGATCCAAACCATTCGGATGCCACCTCATCTTTTAGAAGATCCCCTTCTAGAACTTTCGTGAAGTTTGACTTTTCCTTAGTCTTTTGACATCGTCGTAGCCTAGATGTAGAGAAGCTTGTGAAGACGTCGCAGCCGAGATTTAGAGCAAGGGGTGACAATCAGGCATTTTCACACCCTATGTATAGTGCAACCTACGATGACCTTCCTTAATAGGGTTTTTGAGAAGAGAAACCCAGTCACTTTCATCATGAAAAAATATTCTTTTTTGGGAACATGAACACATGTTTGTCAATATATCACTGGGGTGACCAAAGTAATGTTTAACGGAATGGCCCCTAAAGTATGAGGTTGGAACTCATGACAACTGAAATACTTTGTAGAATGTGTGTGTCAGAAATAAGGAGCACATCGATCGGTAACCTACAAACAGTCAAGCATCAACATAATAATATACCATTGTCCGAGGTAGGCATTCCCATACTCAGATTACAAAATTTCAAATGGTTCATGGCCACTAAATATACACTGTGGATCCATGTCATTATGAATCGACATAGCCATGCAAATTACACTATGGATCCATGTCATTATGAATTGACATAGCCACCCAAAATACACTGTGGAACTATGCTCTAAAGAATTCAAATTCATACATATCCATGAGACATACAAAGTTCATCTATGTGTCAATACAAATCATGAATAATATGTCGCAACCTGGACCAGGATGGTACGATCTAGGATCTTGATTTCCATCGTCCTTAAGTACGAATCTAACCAAGCGATTACAGGTGCTGAAGTCGAACATGGTAGAAACCACTTGATTACTGGTCATTAATGAAAACCGTTAACAGGTGCAAGGGAAATCACCATTGATGTCAATGAATGCCAAGGTACCCCATTACAATCCAATGAGTGTGAACAAATGAGTTGAATTCTAACACTCGATGGAATCTTCCAATCATGGGTCAATGATGTGAACCCACTGTTGAAATCCAAGAAACCTTCCATTGAGGCATGCAGGCTCTAAGGTACTGAATGATTTATAAGTCTTGTTCCTGGATAATGAGTTGAAGTCGACAGGAAAAGACCCGTCACAGGAGGGCCTTGATGTATCCCCCATCAATGACACAAAATAAGTAACATATTTGAGGTAGATCAGAGGGTGAATTGATTTGAAACTGACACAGGGAAGGTCGACATGGTAGAAAATTTATAACTGCAGATGGTCGACTCAATAGAAGGCTTATTAATGCTGGAATTCTCTTGAACATATGAATGACACAACAATGGTCTCAACAACATTGACTCAAGGAGGACCCAACATATGGACATGCGGATTGTCAAATGAGAGACAAATGGATTTCCCAACCCAGATTCAATGATGAAGGGGGGTGTCATGTTCAAGAGAGACTATTACTTCCACCAACATGGATACAAAGACACATTTATTTCCCAATTTCCCCCCACCATTTCCATCAAGTACCTCTTTATTTTTACGCAAGCTTGAGGAGGATAACATATGCTTGCTGATGTAAGCTCATCCTTCGGATGAGTCCCTCGAACTATATTTAACAAACCCTAAGAAGGAGTGTTTCGATCCCATATGTGTCTTTCGATGTTTGTTTAATGAGTCCAAAGAAAGAAAACTCAGGTTTTTTTCATGTTTAGAGAGTCTGAAAAACACTTAAAGTGAAATCCATTAATTCCTTTTTCATAAATTAATCTGATGAGACAGAAAAAGTGATAACCTACCTCTCATCAAATGTTTTCTTTAAATACTTTTACGAGCGTGAAAAGAACAAGGTCACTCGACAATATTTTTGTTTTTAAGGAGCTTGAAAAGAGCTTAAAGGATACTCCATAGGTCTCATTTTTTGTGTTACCATTACAAGTCCGAAAAAGAGATAAAAGTATACTCAGTTACATTCTCAGTGATTTACGAGCACGAGAAAGAACGAAAACTAAGCTCGAAGTTTTTCCTGAAAAACCCTAAAAGGATTTGTCCATGCAAAAAATGTATAAAAACAAACTAAAAAGAATATCCTTGTTCAACGTTTCACTCCTAGACTTTTTATCTGCAAAAATTCAACGCTTGCAAAATTGTTAGGACTTTAGGTTTTAGATGAAACATATAAAATAATACAAAATACAAATGAAAAAGTGAATAAATCAATAAAAATGGGTAGAAACCTAATTTCACTATTTCATTTGTCATTTAGCCAAACCTTTCTCAAAAACCCCCTTTTACCTTGATTTTCCACTGTGGATTGCAGAGGGAACAGTTGATCATTCGACGAACGATCTTCACAAAACAGGTAATTTTCATCACTTTCAACTTTCCATGGATCAAAATTTGTTTTTCATTGGTTAAAAATAAACTTTTGAGTTAAGTTTTTGAGGGTACCTATGCATGGAGGTCATCGCAGGTGCCCTATATTGGGCCCTGAGATGATCTAGGTTCATCGCAAGCAGCTCTATAGCCAGCTTGCGATAACTTTGCACTGTACAGATTCCCAGGCATGTGACGTGCGCAGTTCAAAAAGTTTTTTAAGATGTATTTGCCAATAAAAAGTCTCCAGGGAAGAAGATGAAGATGATAATCTCTCTTTAATGTTCCATTGCAGGTTTTCCATGGTAAAAATGTTGGAATAGTGAGAGTGAGATCACGAGGATGAAGACTACTTTGTCGGGAATGATCTGGGAATGGTAATGGCCCTCCGACAGTGTGGATTGTTAAAATTATTCAAAATGCAGTGTATGAGGGCCCAACAGAGATTAATCGAGTACCTAGTTCACATGTGGGATGTGAACAAGTAGGAATTTCATGTGGGTGCTCACATTCTTACGATAGATATCGAGGATATCTACTTCTTGACCGAGCTATCTCGTAGTGGGTCCTGAGTAACACTTACAGGAAGCAGGCGAGGTGGCGAGCCTATGAACCACTATATCAATGCACATTGTGTGCCAGGTACTTAGAAGCATAGAGGTAAATTCGCTATAAGAGATGTCAAAGACTTGCCTCTACGGACCATCCTCTATACCATCACACACATGGAAGGAAGTGAAGATCCCCATATGTCTCTTCAGAGCTATTTTCAGTATGCGCTGGAGTGTATGGAGCCCCGAGTTTTCAATTGGTGTGAAGGGGTTCTCAAGAGTACGAAAAAACAATTAACCAAGTGCGGGAGTGGTGATCTAAAATAGTTTGGATACAGTTCTATTTTGGTATCCTTCTTCCTGGATAGGGTCCCAGTTTTTCACTTACAGGTAGAGTGGGGTATGCCTTTGTCACGACATGCAACCGGTCCCATTGTTAGATATAACAATATCTTCTTCAATTGGTTGAGGACTCATATGCTCATGGTCAAATACTATGCATATGTTAGGCTGGACTTCCAAGGAGATCCAGACTTAGCTCTTCCTAAGGGTTCCCAATGGGGGGACATAGGTAAGTAGGACATTTTGTTTATATAATTTTTTTGTGATTTTTAATGATATTAAATGCTTTTTATGTTGTTTATCTGATGACTAATCAAAATCTCTTTGTTGATGCAGATGTTGGACCTTACCGACCTTCTGGTTCATCCTCTATCCAAAGGTGAGGGGAGAGAGGTGATGTAGAAAGAGTAGCTGCTGCTGACTACAAGACCATAGAACAAAACCTGGAGGGGCTCATGATGAACATCTCAGATTCTTCTATCGATGATGTCCCGAGGCATTACCAGCACCACAAAGTGGGCGTGTCTGCTTCCATTGGTTGAATGCTCTGTAGAGTAGCATGGGAAGTCTCATGTTATAGCGAGAAGCATCCTTGATGCTCTATTGTATATGAATCCATGTTCTTCACATTTTTTATATTTTGGTCTTCGGACTAAAACAATTTTTGTAAAAACATTTATCGCTATATGTCTATGAGGATTCTATCGATTTAATTGTTGTATATACAAAGTGTGATTGGATTTTATAAATGTTTCAAATGTTTGTCTAAAACATAATTAGCCAATTCATTTGTTAATGTATTTAGACATCTAGGAATGTGTTGATATTCAATGTAATCAAAATGACGTTCGAAGAGGCGAATTCATAAATATATCCTTAACAACGTAGGATTTCGGATAGAATACACATTACTCAACTGTAGGACCACTAACTATAAATCCAGTCGTACAAAAAGATGACGGATTCCAAGTGAAACAACATAAGTCAATAATTCGATGAGATCACTATATTCCGCAATATTGTTAGTTGCACGACCAAGTCAAAGACCATGTAGACTAATCAATTCATCCATAGGTGCATAGATTTCCCAAGCAGCAGACACAAAGTTTTGAGTACTGCGACTAGTGCCATCGACGAAGCCAAAGTAGGGTAG
The DNA here is from genome assembly GCA_009831015.1 of Picea engelmannii. Classification (NCBI taxonomy): domain Eukaryota; kingdom Viridiplantae; phylum Streptophyta; class Pinopsida; order Pinales; family Pinaceae; genus Picea; species Picea engelmannii. The sequence continues at coordinate 170,975 of ML800546.1, forward strand.
CAAATACACCAGCATCTAGAAACCAAGCACAATGCAAGGTAAGCAACTAAAGGTCGAAACCAAACAATGAAAAAGCACACAAGAGTATTATACACTAAAATACAAGCACTCATGCAAAAATGACTTAAGCATAATAATTATTTAAGTAAAGCCCATTTATGGGTTCACTTAAAGGGATTCCATCATAATCAACCAGCTCATAAGCTCCCTTCTCTAATATGCGTTTGACAATATAAGGACCCCACCACGTGGTCTTGAATTTACTGGCCCCTAGAAGATCATGATCTTGCTCGTAAAGGAAAACTAGATCACTTTTAGAAAAAACACGTGGCTTGACATGTTTGTCATATTGGGCTTTAACATGTTTCTTCTTAGTTTCAATGACTAAGGTGACATTGTGACGGGTTTCATCTAGTTTCATCAAATACAAAAGACATTATTCTTCAGCAGAGGTATTAGGGAGAAGTTCAACGACTAGTTTCAAAGACAATATTTCACATTCAATCGACAAGATAGCTTCAAGACCATAAACTAACTAGAAAGGTGTAAATCCCATGGTAGACTTAACATATGTCCAATAGGCCCATAATGTTGAGAAAAACATTGTGTGCCAATTTTTCTTATGAATTCCTATCATCCGTCGAAGCATGGTAGTGAGAACCTTGTTTATTGCTTCAACCTAGCCATTGGCCTGTGGATAATAGGGGGTCGAGTTTTCATGGCGAAGACCCAAGTTTTCAGTAAGTTCGGACATCATAAAATTTTGAAAATGACTATCGTGATCAGTAACGATGGCTTGAGGGACACCAAACCTAGTAATGCTATGTTCAAATATGAACAATGCTGCAGTTTTACCGGTGTTATCAAATGTAGGCATCACCTCGGCCCATTTAGTTAAATAATCCACAACTACAATGATGTATCCATGCCCCCTGACCGAGTGAGGGTTACATGTCATGAAGTCAATGCCCCATTTGGTGAATGGACCAATGGAAACTACAGGATGTAAGGGAGCAGGATGAGATCTTATCTTGTTATTATAAGTTTGGCAAGCATGACATTTCTGGAAGACAATAATTCAATCGTTAAACAAATAAGTCCAGAAATAACCCACTAGTAATATCTTTTGGGCATTGGTATACCCAGACATATGACTGCCACAGGCTCCAGAGTGTCAATCAATCAAATATTTCTCATCTTCATCGTAAGTGAGGCATCGTAAAAAAATTGAATCAACACCGCGGTGGTAAAGGCTATCACCAAGAATGATGTATTGGCGAGCTTGATACCGTATACGATGACGATTTGTACTAGATAGATCAAGCCGAAAAGTTTGAGTCTGGAGATAGATAATGATATCTCCGTACCATATGTCATCAGAAATGATCAGAAAAAGGGATTCATCAGGCAAGGAATCCTCTGCCACATTTTATGTCTTGGTAGAGGGAAGGTCACATATAAGTTCGTCAAAACCAAATATTTCTTTGACTTAGCGTGTTCAAACTCCAAGTCAAACTCCTGGAGAATCACTATCCATTTGGATTACTTTCCCCCAAGAATTTTTCGAGTAAGGATATGTTGCATGGGGTTACAATTGGAATAAGATATAATGACGAAAACGTTGGACAAATTGAACAGCTGCCAAGGCCAATTTCTCCACATGTAGGTATTTGGTTTTGGTAGTCGTAAGACTCTGAATCAAATAATATATCATATGTTTGTCATGTGAATCATCCTCTTGGACTAGGACCATAGAAATGGTAGAGTCTGAAGTAGCTAAGTAGAGGAAGTAATGTCGGTTGTAGTCAGGGGGAAAAAATAAAGGTGTACGGGTTAAGTCTAGTTTCAAAGGTTCAAAGGCTTTGTTTGCAGTATTGTCATGTACAAACTCGTAACCTTTCTTGCATAGCCGAGTGAATCCTTTCGTCATTTCAGCGTAATTGTGGATGAAACGATGCAAAAAAATTTCCTTCCCTTGCAAACTTTGGAACTGGCATAATGTGGAAGGAGGAGGTAGATTAAGAATAGCCTCAACCTTCAAGGGGTATACTCTAATCCTGTGTATCAACACGATAAAACCAAGAATTCGGTCGAAATCCATAGAAAAAACAAATTTTTGTGGGTTCAAATGTATGCGATAATAACGACAACGTATGAAATTGGCCCTAAAATGTACTGGGTGATCTTGGCGATGCATGGAATGCGTCTGGAGATCGTCAATATAGGGTTGCACAATGTGCTTAATATCATGGAAAGTGTAATATATAGCACGCTGAAAAGTCACACCAGTGTTTTAGATACCAAAGGGTAATTTCCAGTAGGCGAAGGTTCCCCAAGGGAAAATAAAAGCAGTCTTGTGTTGATCCGTTGGAAAAATATTAATTTGATTATAGCCGGAGAAACCAGCCATCAAGGAGAATATTTCTCTTCAAACAAAGTCGTCAATGATTTGGTCAACGAAAGGGGTTGGATAATTTTCCTCAGGACAAGCTTTATTTATATCCCTAGAATTTACACACACGCAAATCATTCCATGTTTCTTATTTACTGGAACAAGATTGGATACCCAATCGGTCAAAGCCATAGGATAGACAAAGAAAAATTTAAGAATTTTCTCAACTTCAATCTTGATAGCAATGAATTTACGTGGATGGACTGGGTGAAGTCTCTGCTGAATTGGTTGAGCGTCTGGATATGTTTTAATCTCATGCACAATGATATCAAGATCAATACCTGGAATTTCCTCATGAACATTTTTCATGACTCCATGTTTGATCGATATGTCAAGAGGGATGGTAGGTGAAATGTTACTCAAGTTCCCTTCGTAGAAGACATCGTGTGTTGACTCGGGAACTGAAGAAATAACAACAGTTGATGGAATTGAAATCCATTGGTAACTCTCTATGGTATCGCGCTCTAGGAAGAGAATGGAACGATGATTCCCATCGTCCCATGGAGTATCTTTTGTAGACATGACATACATGATCATCTCATCAGTAGGAAATATCATGTGGAATGGATCAAGAGATGAATCATAGAGAGAAGGAGGAGCGGGCGATGCCGATTGAAAATCTTGATAAGCAGATTCGACCGGACTTAAATGAATTTTGTCATTGTAACTAAGGTAATCACTAGATCTAAGTACTACCCATGGGTCATATGACTCAGGGGTTTCATGAACAATGGTTGAGATCATGTTAATTGAGGCAACACAAGGACAGGGAATATCGGGTGGTGGGATTGGAATTGTACCCATAAAAGTTGAATCTTTCAAAAGACCCACTCCGACATTCTCATAAATGGGAGGTGTCTTCGAGATAAAGGGAACATTGCTAGTATAAGAATCAGAATTAAAGAAGGCCAGTTGGTCAACGGTAACGACCTTTCCTTGTTGTGGGAAACGTAACACATGGAAAAGGGTAGACACAACGACATGCATGGAATCAATCCAACTATGGCCAAGTAAAAGGTTATAATAAAGAGGTGAATCAAAGACCTCAACCTTGACATTGATCGATTTATCTTCCAATGTAATAGACAATGAGGGAAGAACATTGTAATGTTTAAAACCTGTACCATTTAAAGACTTAAGTGTATTGTGTGATTTGGTGAGGGTAGGAGAGCCAATAGCTTTCTAACAAGTAACAAACATCACGTAAGTCAAGGATCCTTCATCAATAAAAGTTGTACAAATATTCTTGTTTTCAACAACAACTTAGATCTGAAATGCTAATTGAGGAGGAAGCCTTGGAATGTGACCTTCCAAGTCAAAGATTATTAAATTAGTATCTGTGGGATCAATTCCACTAATGGCCTTTAACAGTGCCTTTCGTTGAGTAGGAAAAATTTGAAGGAATTTGAGAGATGACATCGCAGAGGGTGCTTGTGCAAGGTCTTCTACAATATTGTAGTTTTGGGTAGCACATGCGTGAGGATTGAACGAAAACTTTCAAAAAATTACCTTGGGAGGAGGGCAAGGAACTGTGTTGATACTCGATCGTTCAATATGAAGAGGACTATTTGGAGGTGAATTCAGGGGAGAAGGTTGAACCAACGAAGGTGGTATATCATCAAATTTCTCTTTCGAAGGAGAGTAATCTTTGTCTCGAGTTGCGACTATAACTTCATTCTTTTTAGAGTCAGCAGTACAAATAAGGACATAAGATGAGGTAGAAGGAGAAGCTTGGTCATGAATGACCAGTTGGGCCTGCTGCTGAGAAGGGAAGGGTTACGAAAAAATGACAGGTGTAGAAGGCTTCCCGATCCCTTGGAGGAACTTAGTAACCTCAACACATCTTGGACAATATTTTGTGTAATGATCATCACCAAAAATAAGGCAAGGGTAATGAGGTTTATGCTTATCTTTGTCATCAACGGTTTGCGTTTTAGCTTTATAAAATTGTGGATTATTATTCTCTTCCTCATTATTCTTACCCTTCCCTTTCTTTTTATTTTAATTCTTCCCAGTAGGTGTGGATCGAACAAAATTAACCTCAGCAGTCTTACCGGTGGAAGGAGTAGGAGTAGGAGTATTTTATACATTAGAATTATTAGATTTGGGATGGGTGTGATCGACGTGAGGAGACTGGGTGTCATCATGAAAGGTGCCAATCACACCATCAACAACATGAGAAGTCGTAGGAGGTGTTGGGGTAGGATTTGTGGAAGAACGAGGAGCATTGGGGATTAGATCGTAAAGTGTTCTCGTTTGTGAATAAACGAGATCTAGATATTGAGAACGACTAATTGCATGCTCTTCAGTGACAACACCACCCATGGAGACATCACGAGAAATAGGTCGAACGAGTGATTTGGTAAACCACTCAGCCAATAGTTGATCAGGAAGAGGAACTTTGATTAAGCATCTTCTCCTCCTCCACTCATGTATGTGATCAGAAATGTGAGTGGACGAGGATTGTTTAAAAGAACTCAAAATTTCCGTTCTTGTCTTCTATCGAATTGGAAACTAGTAATGTGTCAAAAATGCCATGGCTAGGGTATTAAAGTCATTAAAGAAACCTCGCAGTAACTCAATGTACCATTTTTCTTCTAAATCTGTGAGAGTTCGTTGGAAAAGTCGTAATCTTATGGAGTCATCCATCAAGGAGTTGGATGAACACCATAGATGAAAATTCATAACATTATTATTCATATATTCTCTGGCTCAATCGTCAAACTTAGGAATGTCAGACGATAACTTGGCTGGTATGACAGGCCAAAAGGGAGAATGTAAAATATGATCAGTCAAAATCCTAGACAAATCAGGCAAATCCAAAGTGGCCAGAAAAGGAAATTGTTGGTTCTCTTGAGGAAACTGGTAGTTCTGAGGGGGGAACCTCATAGGTATACCAGTAGGACCATAAGAAGTGTGAAGATAATTAGACAGTCCTGACAGATTCAGTTGTGGAAGTTTTTGAGGCGGATAGCCCACAGGGTTGGGTTGATTAGGTATGTTCCCTTGGAAGGGAACATTAGATTGAAAGTTTTGACCCCAATTTGGATTCAAAGAACTTGGATACAATTTACCGAGGTTAAAGGGTACAAAATAATTGACTTGATGATGTTTCCCCCCAGATGATTGTATATTTCCTTGGAAGGGAAGGTTCCAAGGTTGATACTGTGAAACAGGTACAAGTTTTCCATAAATTCGGCTATAGACTCTAGCCTGAGGTTTCCCCCTAAGTTGAGGTTGTCCACCAATCTGAGGTTGTCCCCCAAATTGAGGTTTCCCCCTAGCTTGAGGTTGACCTCCAACAGGAATCTGGAAACCAGAAGTGACGGAAAGAATGGTGCCTCCAATTGGATTGGAGCCACTAGGGCCAAGATGATGAGATCCTTCTAACAAAGGTGGAGGAGGAATGTAAGGCCCCCCGGAGAGAACCTGAGTAGGTGTAGGAACAAACTGACTCATAACGCTATACCAAGAAGGAAAAAAATGTCCAGACCCTCCGAATGGATTCTTGTTAGGGATAGCAACGGAAGTGTTCAAATATTTATACCCAGAGGGAAGTGACAGATTTGGTCTAGATGGAAGTGGAATTCCAATAGGAGCTAAAGTGATAACCACATTTTCGGTAGAAACCATGGTAGCTTGTGGGACCATAATAGAATGGGCCATCTGGAGAGGAAGAATCGAGTGATAACCAACCAACAATTGGTCTGAAACGTCTATGACACTACTGGTAGTACCAGTAAAATGGTCTAAAGGTACCGTATAGGTAACAAACGTCTCAGGTATTTTTGATGCCATAGCTTGATCAAGACTCTCTCCTTGGTTTCCATAAAGATCACGTAATTTCAAAGGGACAAAACTAGGATTAGAAGTTCTGATAGTGTGAGTTGGAGTCCTAAACAATTCATTGTGAAAAAGTGGATCCTCTACTCTAGATCTTGCATTAGGTCCAGTAGGTACTTCAAAATTTTCGTCAACAACAATTTCTCCCGATGAGTTCATCTGGAGTATACGTGGATCTCGTACAACACTCAATAACAGATTGACAGGAAGTCAGAAAGCCTCTAAGGATTCTGAAACAATTTGAAATCCTTCCAAAGAGTGTGGGCTTTCGACCTCCGAAGCTACTTCGTTATTGACTACTCCCTCAGGAGAGCCTTCTTGTGAGTTAGGAAGCAAAGGTTAGTAACCTTTCGGATCTTCCAGGGGTATTCATTTCATCCTATGTGAATGACGAAGGCTAATGTTGGTTGAACCAAGTAAAGAACAAAAAAAATCTATGGCCAACACAAAGAAAACAAACATCACTCACTAGTAAAATCTAGAAATCAAACCAAGCAAACAAACCTTCTTATTTTGAGGTCACTAGTTGGTGATGAAATCCAATGTTGCAAAATTAAGACAAGAAGGGGATGGCATAAATTGGGTGGAAAAGTTACATTGATGACCTTCTTCATGGACTTACACTCCGGTACAATCTCCCACACATAATCATGGGTATACCCTCCAAGGAGCCTGAGTGAGTTTGGCGAACGTCGATTCTAAGTACCGTGAAGACTTGCCCCTCCATAGTCACCTCATGTAAATACCCTAAAGAGATAGGACACTAAGGTTACCACTTACTCCAATGATTCCTGGGGAAATAGTCGACAGTCCAATCCATGCGCAAAGGAAGGGTATCTAGCCTGAAATCAACTCAAAAAGCTTCCACTCATAATTGTGGGTATACCTTCAAGTGACCCCCAATAATACATGCAATCTCTAAACTAAGACCAACAAAGTAGGGTGAGTAACTCTACTAGTCTCAATGCAACCTCAGGTTTGACCCTTGTGTGAGAAGGGCTTCCCAGGACAAAATGTAGCAAATGGATATGAACTCTCCCTATCACAAGATACTATTGTGTGTTTTGATGCTTTGGAGAGTGTGCAAAAAGAGATGAATGTGCAATTTTTCAATTCAATGAAATCTAGTTACAGTAGGGAGAAGGTATTCTTTTGAAGTATAAAAAGCTACAAATTTCAATTTCTTAATTTCGAATGAACACAATTCCAAATAACCATGAACTACAAAATTTTCCAATTTTTCTCTTTAACAAATATTATAAATGTAAAAATTTTCTTATGAAAGATTACTAAAAAGAATAAATGAATTCAATTCTTCCTTTTCAAAAAAAAATCATAGATGTGATGGTGAAAGGAAAATGTAATTCAAGAAAATCAAGACATTCTCAACACAATTCCCAAATCAAATTCCTAATATAGACAAGAAAACCTTTTGTCATATGCAAGAAAAAAGTGTTTCTTAATAAACAAACAATCCGGAAAGGAAAAATCAATCCAAAACTTGAAACAAACCAAAGACCCTTTGTTAAACAAGCACTCGGATCAAAGATCAAGAGATTACATCCTTGCGACAAAGATCAAAAGCAAAAAACTTGCAAAAATGAAAAGAAAGACTTTCAATCACTGAAAACCAATCAAGAACAAGCTTTAAAATCATGAATCAATCAAACATTGGCATCCGAATTTCACTCCAGGAAACTAAGCCAAATCTGGGTGATAAAATACAAATTGACTCACCCCAACAAATTCTACAGGAGTCGTCTGATCCAGGGGATCAAATTTTGCTCAAAATCCAAAGTGCTCGGAATTGCCTCAAATCGAACGGGTGCATAGGCCTCGTCGTCACGAACCCAACACAACTTGTTTGGGTTCAAACAAACATCGGATGAGAGAGATATCGCGTTCTGTTCAAATCGTCAAACAAGCAAAAACAAATGTGCTGAATGTACAGTCCGTACAGTTCGTACGAATGTTGACGTGGCAGGGTCATATGACACATGGTAGAAGTTGAGTTGGCAGGGCTGTATGACACGTGGTAGGTGTTGGTTGGCAGTCGTGTGGACAAATTTGCGTTTAACATGTGGCATGTTTGTGGAAAATGGATTGGTGACATGTGGCCCAAGCAAGGGATGCCATGTGTCACCTCGACAATGGTTTAAAAATTGTGTAGTCTATAGGACTCGACCCCACGACCTCCGGGCAAGGGGAAGATCTTTGGGAAGGGTCACCCAACCGATGTGCCCACCAATGGTTCTTAACATATATATGGGGATTAAATTATTTGAATTGTATATGTTTTGAATTGGGGCGTGGTCCGAGTCGGGGTTAAGCCCCGGGCCCTGGTCACATAAACCACCATATAACCACCTACCTGGATGTATTTTCGGAGCCCACACGCTTGACACTTGGCATGTTACCATTGTTTAAAGCCTTGGCCCCTTTTGTGTGCATGTACGGTCATATGACCCATGTGTCCAGTGGTTTGGCAGTTAGGGGCTAGGCGCGCCCTAACCATCCTACAGTTCGCACAGTTTTGTGGTTGCGCCCGATGCTAGGTTTTAACACAAATATGAGTGCAGATGCTAGGTTGAGGACGTAGAGGTGCATTTTGGCGATCCAGAGACAACAAGTTTGAAGGGGAACTTCCAGGAAGCCTATCTTCTTCAATTTTTGGCCAAATCAGGTGCCAAAAAAGCCCAGCTAGGGGTTTTTGGATGTTCTGAAGCCATTGGAGCCATCTATTTGGAATTTCGAGCATTGTAAAGCACATATATTAGCACTTTGAGAAAATAATACAAAAGATCCATTGGAAGCTGGACCAGGAGATGTAGCCCAAGAGAGGGGTGAACTCCTTTATCATTTGTTGTGTTATGTGTTTTCTGTTCACTGTTATTTGTTGCTTATTATCTGCATCTTGAATGTGTATTTCTATAAAATTTTGTGTTTGCAAATTGATCCATTTGCATAAGAACACTTGAATTAAAACTTACAAATATTTTCAAGAATACAAGTCTTTATCATTTTCAGATCAAGTTGGTATCAGAGCTTAGGTTTTTGAAGGCTTGATTATTTGCAAGTGCTTTGTTTTCTGATGCTCACAAGGTTGAAACTCACAAGAGGAGAAGGTCAACTTGTATAGCCAATTTCTCATCCTTCAAGAAGAAATATTATATCATCACCTCAAGCTTCAAGGAGGCATTCACCAAGTATGTCTCATGAAGAGAGACATGAACATATTCCTACAGAAGATGAAGATCTTAGAAAGGATTTCATGGAAATGAGAGAAATGATGAAAGTATTGATGGAAGAAAGGAATACAAGGTTGCAAGGTGAAGGCGCCAACCCTTCAAAGCACAAGGGAGACAGTGGTGATAAAAATCCAAATGGAAATGGAGGGAATGGTGCTTCTCCACCACCCTCACCTCCATCTTCCTCTTATTCTACCAGTTCAATACCTCTTCCAAATTATCCAAAGGGACATGGTAAAACTTCTCCACAAATTCCTTTGTTAAAGCTTGATATTAAATTCGAATTGCCAATGTACAATGGGGAGGTAAATGTTGAGAAATTAGATAATTGGATTCGTCAGATTGAGGTGTATTGTAGGATACAAAAAATTCAAGATGATGAAACTAAGATTCAACTTGCTTCTTTAAGATTGGATAGTGCAACACTCATTTGGTGGGAAGCCAA
>ML800546.1:184529-220875 GCA_009831015.1 Picea engelmannii
GATATGGTCCTTTCAAGATTCTTGACAAGATTGGTAACAATGCCTTCCATTTGGATTTACCTCCTTATATGAAAATGTATGCAGTTGTTAATGTTGAGAATTTGAAATTGTATGAGCCTCCTTTGATTGATGATCACAGAGAACATGCTCAAATTCCTTCTATAGATGATTTCTCCCCAGAATATTTTATAGAACTGCATGAAGACACAATCCTTGATAGGAGAATGAGAACTTCAAAACGAGGAAATGTGGAATATCTTCGAATTGGTCTTAAAGGCACAAATCCAAGGAAAGCCAAGTGGATTGAGGTTGGAAAGGTGAGAGAACTATACCCTCATCTTCAGATAGATTGAAAATAGTCTTTTGGAGGTCCAAAAGCTTTCCAATGGGGAGGTGTGATCCAGGGGATCAAATTTTGCTCAAAATTCAAAGTGCTTGGAATCGCTTCAAATCGAACGGGTGTGTAGGCCTCATCATCATGAACCCAACGCAACTAGTTTGGGTTCAAACGAATGTCGGATGAGAGAGATATCATGTTCTGTTCAAATCATCAAACATGCAAAAAAAAATGTGTTGATTGTATAGTCCGTACATTTCGTACGGATGCTGACGTGGAAGGTCTGTATGACACATAGAAAAAGATGAGTTGGCAGGGCCGTATGACACGTGGCAGGTGTTGGTTGGCAGTCGTGTGGATGAATTGGCATTTGACACATGGCATGTTTGTGGTGAATGGATTGGTGACATGTGGCCCATGCAAGGGCCACCACATGTCACCTGGACAATGGTTTAAAACTTGTGTAGTCGGCAGGACTCGACCCCGCGACCTCCGGGCAAGGGGAAGAGATTTGGGAAGGGTCGCCCAACCGACGCGCCCACCAGTGGTTCTTAGCATATATATGGAGTTTAAATTATTTGAATTGTATATGTTTTGAATTGGGGCGTGGTCTGGGCCGGGGCCAAGCCCCGGCCCTCGGTCACATAAACCACCATATAACCACCTACCCACATGCGTTTTTGGAGCCCATGCGCTTGACACTTGGCGCGTTACCATTGTTTTAAGCCTTGGCCCCTTTTGTGTGCACGTGTGGTCATATGACCCATGTGTCCAGTGGTTTGGTGGTTAGGGGCTAGGCGTGCCCTGATCGTCCTACAGTTCACACAGTTTTGTGGTTACGCCCGGTGCTAGGTTTTAACACAAATATGAGTGCAGAGGCTAGGTTGAGGACGCAGAGGTGCATTTTGGCGATCCAGAGATAACAAGTTTGAAGGGGAACTTCCAGGAAGCCCATCTTCTTCAATTTTTGGCCAAATCAGGTGTCGAAAAAGCCCAGCTAGGGGTTTTTGGACGTTCTGAAGCCATCGGAGCCATCTATTTGGAATTTTGAGCATTGTAAAGCACATATTTTATCACTTTGAGCAAATAGTACAAAAGATCCATTGGAAGCTGGACCAGGAGATGTATCCCAAGAGAGGGGTGAACTCCTTTATCATTTGTTGTGTTATGTGTTTTCTGTTCACTATTATTTGTTGCTTATTATCTGCATCTTGAATGTGTATTTATATAAAATTTTGTGTTTGAAAATTGATCCATTTTCATAAGAACACTTGAATTAAAACTTGCAAATGTTTTCAAGAATACAAGTCTTTATCATTTTCAGATCATTGTCGCAGGATGGGTATGGGACATAGTCCGACAGGCAAAGGTCGTTGCAAGCTACTAGCAGAGCACAATGTGACATCTTCACACTAGAATGGTTAAGAAGGATGTGATGTCTGAGGGTCATCGTAGGATGCCAATATGGTACAGTGTGACGATCTGTGTAAATGAAGAAACAATGGGAGAAGACAAAAAATCTAATTTAACTTCAAGACCCAGGGAGTCCAAATGGATCACCCACAGACTCAGAGAATGATTTTAATCATAAGAAGACAGGCTAAAAGAAAATGGGAAGAAAAAAATCAAAAGGAAGTCATATCCCCAGTATGGTCGCCAATTTTGTTATGGGATTAATCAATAAATGTGGACAGATCTCCCTAAATCCACTTGGATCTAGAACAAAACATAACAGAATATAAAGCATTCCCTAAGCTCTAACTATTGAGTTTACTAGTTAACAAGAGATAGGCAACACATCGTTTAAATGTCACTTCCTCTTGTCATTGTAATCCTAGCCCCACTCCGGTGCTCCTATGATATTGAATATGCAAGGGAACACAAGCCAACCAAAGTGAAAGAAATCCAATATACTCAACAGGAAATTATGCATGTGATCAAGGAATCATACAATAAAACAAGACAAGTTTTATGGGAAAGAAACATATCACTGTATTATATTAAAGTGAAAGTGGAGATAACAACCAAAGCCTTGATGTCGCAAGTTCCCCTTTTGATGACCCTTTGCTCCAACACACACACTTTCTCCAATATTGAATGAAGAATATCAGCAACAACTTGATGAACTGAAATGAGGCTCTCAAGCATGGTCTAATGGAAAATTCTCCATACAATATTAGCCTTGCTTTGCTTGCTTATTTTTTCTTAACCTTTTCCATGAGAGATCTCTCTTTATATAGGGGAAAGAGAGATGGTTTTAAGAGATTAGGATGATCCCACCAAATCATATAAGAGAGTAATATCCAAACCACTCAGACACCACCTCATGTTCTAGAAGATCCCCTTCTATAACTTTCATGAAGTTTGAATTTTCCTTAGTCTTTTGACATCGTCACACCCTAGCTGTAGAGCATCCTGCGGAGATGTCACAACCTAGATTTATAGCGGGGGGTGATGATCAGGCATCGTCGCACCCTATGTATAGTGAAACCTACAATGACCTTCCTTAATAGGGTTTTTGAGAAGAGAAAGCCAGTCACTTTCCTCATGACAAATTTTTTTTTTGGGGGAACATGAACACATGTTTGTCAATAGATCATGGGGGTGACCAAAATAATGTGTAACACTTATCTCACTCTATTTTTATTTTCTGTCCACTGAGAAACAACCAATACCTTGAATTGAGCACCTCTTCTACTGTTGTACAATCCTGTATCAGCAACTACTCTATTGTTTCCCTACGAACTTCTCTTCTCCTCTGGACTGAATAAATATCTAGCTAAAATTTCTTCTTCACCCTATGCTAAGATCTCTGTGAGAAAAGTCCTTCTTTGATCTATATATGAGTTCTCATGTGGCTCAGATATATAGATGTAAGCCCTTCTACACCTATCTAAGATCTCATTGCTAACTTCCTAGCCTCCTGCCATTTCTCAACAAACCACCCTATTAAAACTGGCTCTGTACTATCCTATACCCCTAAATCAGTCCTTTAATTTATGTCTATCATTTTAAAGATTTGCTAACATCTCCTTCAAATCTAACTGATCTACTACAAAAGATAGTGTATATGTTCTTAGTCTTTCAAGCACCCACCTAGACACTCCTTATCTCATAGATATGCTCATGTAACCATAGATCTTAACTTGATCTTTCCCTTGGTCACTCATATCTCCTAGATTTGTCGATAACATGTGCACTTGGTTTCCTCATTGAGCAACCTTGCTTTGTTACCATGTAGAAATTATTACTCCAGAACCTAAGTACTTTGTTATCTAGTTATTCCCTTACTACAATAAGATTAGAAACTCACAAAATAATAATACACTACTAAAATATTCAACTCAATATCATGCAGCGAAAGCATAAAATAGGAAACCAAATTAATCACACATGAACACCAAATGTTTTGGGTAAATACCCCTGGAAAAACCCCAGAGGGAAAACCAGTGATGAGAATGATTTTATTATGCTAAAATTAGGGATCCCATAACAGGGATAATTTCCCACTGAGAGAAATACAACTACAAACTAACCAGGAAATGGCTTACTTGATGTACAATCTGTTGATGATTGTAGCTATGTGATACATTCTCCATCTTACAAACCTATGAGATGTGTATCATTGCATCTATGTGAGATATTCTCCAGCTTACAAACCTGAGAGAAATCCCCTAATGAGGGTGTTTGGTTCTTATCTGAGACAGAGATGGAATGCAGAGATGAACTCCTCCATATAGATATTTGAGAAGAAATCCATATGATTCTCCTTTGTAACGCAGTAAGAAAGGTGATCTGCAGATTTGGACGTGCCTGTGGTTGAGCACAAGGTGAACGTGTGAAATCCCAAAGTGTTGGGTGCATCATCATGAGAATAGAAATGAAGATGATGTATTAGCCTCCTTTGAGAAGAAGAGTTGACGAGAAACTCCAGATGACTCTCCTGTGTAATGCATTGGGAAATAAGATCTGTTGAGTGGACGTTCCTGTGGACGAGCACAGGTGAACGTAATCCTAGTGGCTGAGCACTAGTGAAGAAGTGGCTCTTCTATGTAATGTAGTGAGCCAGAGATATGGACATCCCTATGGATGTGCCCCTAGTGGATGAGAACTAGTGGGTGTATAATATCCCTTGCTATATTTTTCAAGAGTCAGACCTTCTTGTAGCCCTAATTGTAATGTAAAGGGTACAGATCGGCCCCACCTTAATGTGACTAGTAATTAATGTAAAATATAATTAATTTGGTTAATATTAATTATATTATAATCTAGTGAGGTTGGACCTATTGTGCAAATAGACACTTATGTTGACAGGTTTAGGTTAGTATAAGTAAAGGTAAATTCCCCATTGAGGAATCATATCTTTGATGTGAGTTTGGAAATTTCAGAAAGTACACCTTCTTGGAAAAAGTGCACACCTCTCTTGGGTGCTAGTCTTATAGGGATTGAGCACCATCTTATGTGCTAGTTTTTCTTAGTGGTGAAGGTATTTCTTTTGAATAATATAACAAAGTATTTGGTTGGGTTTTCTTCCCTTGTTGAGAATGGTTTCCCAGGATACTTCTTGTGTTCTTGTGCATGGTGCTTCTTCTTGTGATCTTGGTTGCTGCAACATTAATGGTTATGGTTAAATGATAAAAATGGAATGAAATTCATGCTTAACCTTTCTTATAGAAAAATAAGCATGGTCTCATAGCATAGTTCTTGAAGAACCCATTGCACAAAACTTCAAGGCAAACCATCCTCTTTTTGTAGAACCGTACGACCCTCCTAGGGTTTCCAGAAATTCCGTTTGACCCTCCTTCTTTCTCAGTTTCAACCATTAATGCTTGGACGTTGGGGATAATTTTGGCATAGTAATGTACAGACTCCTTCAGTGCATCTCCAACAATCTTCATATTTCATTTCCGATCATTTTTACTTTTTGGCCCTAGGGTTTCGCTAATTTCTGCAGAAATTTCAGTATTAGGGTTTCTGTAACTCATTGAAGGAGCTCTTCAGCTCATCATTTTTATCCCATATTTGAAAGGCTTATTGTTGGAATTAAGAATCCCAACAAAACCTAAAATTTCTAGCCTATCCTAGCCGTTAGGTTTTCTAATCTAGTTGACAAAGGGTTGTGAAAAATCTAAAATTATGATGAACAAAACTATGATGGAAGTTAAGTTTGATGGATCAAGCAACTTCAAGTTTCTAGAAGACAAGACTTCAAAGGAATACTTATTGTGGGTGATACAAAAATGTGTCACTATGACATACTTCCTTCATGAATATGTCAAGAGGACAAATATTAGCTAGGAGCCACTGGATAAATCATATCAGCACCCTCAGGTATGCACTTGCATATATATTATTTGTATCGTTGTCATGAGGGAAATTGCAGGAGGAAGGAACCTTTGCTGAAGTCATGGATCCAGAGGGATCTCAGTGCATTTAGAGGAACAACACACTCAAAGTGAAGACTCCAGGTTTGATTGTTGTAATTTTCATTCCTTTAACCTATATTTCTAAAGTTTACTACATTACAATTAGGTGTTGTAGCTATGACAATGATCCTTAAATTGTTTTAATTCTAGAGATTCACTCATTATTCTCCCTCAGGAGATATTCTTGTTTTGGTTCCTCTTGTTTTCTTGTTCTATACAGGTTAAGGTCAAAGGAAGATGTTTATCCTTCATAGGAAGCCACTTGACTCAGAGGGATTCAAAACTATTTGAGAAAGAGGAAGAATAAAACCATCATTGGGGAAACCAATGCAATAACACATGATCATAATCTTTCTATGATTATATGGGCATAAGCATGCATAATATATGTTCATAACAAGAGTCTTCACTAGACTTTGAAAAGCATAACTCCCGAAGAAGTCTTCACCGGAATGAAGCCCGAGATTGAACAATCCAGGTTATTTGGGTGCCTAGTGTATTTTCATGTACCCAAAGAGAAGAAGTTCAAGCTATATCCTTTAGAAAGAAAGGATTAATACAAGCAGAGACGTTGTCCTTGAAGAAGAGATAGTCTCTCAAAGATCCAAAGAATCTCAGATGGATATTAATAGTAAGACAATACTTTCTCCCCCTTCAACAGTTTAGAGGGAGACAAACCTTATTCCAGTTGATCCGGTTGCTCCAGTTGATATGTTCAGAGATATTGTAGTAGGGCATAAAAGGCCTACCTAGAATCACTCTGTAAGAGGCAAAGAAAGATACAAGCCTATCAAGGCACATCTCGAGAAAGAAAAATATATTTTCGAGCTATCCTTCAGTCCTGAGCCACTTCATTAATGTTGAGCCTCCTTGTATTAGAGAAGAAACAAGAGAACAGGTATGGAAATATGCCATAACATAAGAATACCAGTATATCTTAAGGAATGATGCATAAGATATTATTCAGGGACCAGAAGGGAAGTCTGTGGTAACTTCCAAGTGGATCTATAAGATCAAGCATGTAGCTGATGGAAGTGTCAAGAAATACAAAAAGAGATCTATAGCCAAAGGTTTCTCACAAATAGAGGGAGTTGTCTATGATGAGACACTTGATCCAATAAACCCGATACACTTCCATCCATACTACCATCCATGAGTTCAAAACTATATCCGATAGATAAATTCTTGATGAGTTTTGATTTCAACAAGAGTATTTATGATCCAAACCTATATCATTATAGTGTTGGTGACGAGAGCCTGATTTTGATGACTTATTTAGAAAGCCTTGTTGTTGGATACAAGTAATCCCTGGCTTATGAATTCGAGATGAAGAATCTGAGTATGGTTCACTACTTCTCGGGACAAGAAGTATGACAAAGGACCGATGAGATTTTCCTGAGTCAGGGAAAATATATAGTGAAAATATTAAAGAAGTTCAAGTATGACAGAATGAAAAATCCACTGTGATGGATTTAAAGAAGAAGATTGATGATGATTCAGATGAAACTGGTCCATAGCTGATTGGATCACTGATGTATCTGGTTAACACCAAACTTGATTCATGCCATGTAGTGAATGTGCTTATTCATTTCATGAGTCAACCAATACAGACTCACTAGACAACAAAAAAACATGTATTAAGATATATACGAGGCACAATTGGATATGTCCTCAGATATGCCTCCAGTGTGAACTTGAGTTTGTAGGATATGATGATTCAGATTGAGAAGAAAGTACAGTGGACCGAAAGAGCATATCTAGTTGATGTTCTACTATGAAGTTTTCCATGGTTTCCTGATGCAGCAAGAAACAAAACTCTATGGCCATGAGTACCACAAAGGCAGATTATATAGCATCGAGTGTGCGAAGCAATGTGGCTTCACAAGATTCTGACAGATTTACTTGACCATGAAATGGATCCTATGATTATAACCAAGATTTGTCTCTAAAGATCCTTGAGAGCCCAATGTTTCCTAATGGATCGAAACAGGATGAGATGAAATATACTTATATCAAAAATATGATGCAGAGGAAAATCATACACATGAAGTACCTTCCTACACATGAGTAGATTACATACATATTCACCAAACTAACTTGGTGAAGAATGCCTCCCTAGTTGAGAGGGAGTGTTGATGCCTCCATCCAAGACAAAATTCAAAGTACATCCATGTGAGACTTGGCATGATGAAGAATGTCTCCCTAGATGAGAGGGAGTGTTGATGATTACAGCTATGTGAGACATTCTCCAGCTTACAAACTTGTGAGATATTCACCAGCTTACAAATATGAGTGAAAGCCCCTATATTATTTAGAAATATCTATATGCTCCATCACTTTCCCATGGATTTCTTCTGTCGAAAGCCACCTATTTATGGCTATGTTATCCGTTTTCATTGACCTGCAATATCTCTAGATGAAGGTACTTCTTCACCTATCCAAGATCTTGAACCACAATCCTTCTTGATCCAATACTCTATTTTGACTCCATCAACACACACCAAGTGTAATCCTTGGTCCTCTTTAATCACCATCCTTCGTGATCGAAGCACTCGATCAGAGGTCCTTCTCTACTCCTGAGTGTGATATTGGAGACTCCACAATAACAAAGGTCCTCCTTTTCTATCTATGAATTTTTCTTCCTCCTCCTAGCCTTGCTTTTATAATAATGAGTTACAATCTATTTCTGGTCTAAAAAGTGATCTATGGTTGAGATTACTTCTCACACTCACTTTTAGATTTAGATTACATGTTACATGCTAAGTACTTTTAACACGTTTCATAAATAACTCAATTAACTAATTACATAATTAATTAATAAAATATATTTACTTTAATAATTCCTTTAACTAAAGTAAATTCAAGAGTAGAAGGCTTTGGATGATTTCCACAAGTCTAGACACATAGACCCATGTGGAAATACCTATCCAATGCTACCACTAACATCAAAAAATGTCACCAAGTAAATTCAAGATATGCTCCCTTCATCCCTCATTATAATTGATTGTTCATACCTTCACTAGTTTCTCTTCCAGTGGGTTCATGATCCATTGTTGAGTACTTTTGGAAGGCCCAATGTTATTTTGAGAGGAAGGACGTTATGCATTTTAGGACACATACATTTTATTTTGTTTCCCCCACTCGAAAAAAACCCAACCTACCCTACATTGTTGCTTGCTTAATCATTTTATGTATGGTCATTGGTTACATGCAACTATAAATGACATTGTTGAGATAATCTACAAATATAAAAATAAATTGTTTATTTATTTTTCTCATCACCACTCATGCACTTCCTTAGCAAGTCTATAATCATAGGTAACCACATAATCTTGATCGTTCTAGATGCTTGTAAAACCTCCCTCCAATATTGGGAGGTGTCACCAACTTGGTTGATACATTAGTTCAACCATCACATACACCAGTGAGTGCCACGTTCTTAGGATCAACCTTGATTGGTTCCACCTTTCTTAGCACCAACATCCCAATCAACCCATCCAAAACATCTGAAACATCCCAAGTAACCTTGCTTGGTTACTTGGATATATCTGGCTTTCCAACTGATTACTACTCCTCCTAAGTTCCCATGAGCATCCATACCCTGAAAGTTCCACCCCTTGAACAAGTGTTTTAAGAGAGGGATCACTTGATTTACAACTCCCAAGGTTTCCTGAAGCAACATCAAGTCTTGATGGGTAGACTCCACCAGCCTTCGGAGAACAATTTGTTTCCCCTGGCTCACCACACCCCTACAATTTATGGATATTATCTTCATTCTAGCACCCTTGAAGGGGGTTGAGTTGATCTAAGGTCTCCAGTAATAGAAAGTTGTTTATTGGCCACCATGTCCACGACCACCTTGGATTGTGCCTTTGTAAGGTTGGTTTTATGGCCTCGACCCTTCCCACCAGAGATTAGGGGGTTCTTTAGTCCCATGAAATTTAATCATTGACTAAATTCCCCCAGAATCGGGATGTGCATGTTCCTCAATTAATAGGAAATCATTTTTTCCTCTAAGTATAAAGAGGAATTCGAGATTGATCGTGAAGGGGTGGGGAAATCAGCGTTGCAGGAGAGGTGAGGGAGATATTGGAAGGAGGGATATCCAAGTGAGAAGAGGAGGGAAAAGGGGGGGAGAAGGAGGAGAAAGGGATGTTTTTCAAGGGTTCATAGCACACTTTTGCCCAAAAAGATAAGGAATGAAAAGATGAATTTAAAGAAGGAAGGAGAGGAGGCATACCAAGGTGGGCAGAGATTCCTTGTTGAAGAAAATTTGAAACCTAGGTAGTTTGATTAGGATGTTCTATGGCAACACGAGCATCATTTCTAGCGCAAGAGGTGCTTTTTTCCATGTGCAGAAAAATTTTGGCAGTTGGGCTACTTCCTCTTCCACATTCTTCCCTTTCAAGATTCAACGAGGGGATCAAGTTTTAGTTTCCCATCTGAAAAGCTCCTCGATTTTTTTGTTTCAACCCCAAGTAACCTTTATCTCTTTTTGGGAGCTCATTGATCCATTCCCAACTATAATAAAAAAAGGGAGACCAACATTGAAGTAATAATGGGGAGAAGTCAATGCAACATGGAGATTTTAAAATCTTTGGAATATCAGATGGGTATTGGAAACAGATCATAAGCCACCAGTTTGAGAGGGTCTGAATAGAAGGAAGAATCTCAACTAAGTCTGACCAATAATCCTTTTTCCAATCCTTGACGGTGTCCACTCACAAATGGCGATGATTTACCCAACCAACCACTGTTGAAACGACCATTTTTTTGAACTTGGGGAAGCATAATCTCATCCCCTAGTGCTATTTTTTGGGTTTTCTGAACCCTTTTTATACTTGCCGGGGATTTTTGGTTCTTCTGCAATTTTGAAGAGGATTTTTTCCCTTTCTCCAAGCCTTCTAAGGCTAGGGTGTGACCTTGTATTTATTTTGAGAAAATAATATGTGTCGAGCCCCTCTCGGAGGCTTCTCTAGTGACAAGCTTGGAGGAAATAAGGAACTGAGATGGGTCAAGAGATGAGAACTTACCCAAAGTCTGGATGGAGGGAAGGGTTTCAGAATTTGGGGGCATCGACGCAGAAGTAGGTTTCCAATCAAGAGAAGGGGGGTTGCACGATGATTGTTGATGGTAGAATATTTTATTCCCTGAGAGGAGTCAATGAATGGAGGAAGGTTTTTCCGCAAGCCTACAAATGGTGCTTCTAGGGAAAAACCTTTACTAGAGCTCCTCAAATTTTGGTGCACACATTCGGTGAACACTTATGAAATGTTACCTAGGGGAGTGGGAGTGAAATTTATTGTAACGTATCCATCCACCTATAGGTTGGGCACGATACTAATTTGTAATGTACCCATCCACCCATGGGCTAGCCACTCTACTCCAAAAAATGGCTTTTGAACTGATCTTGAATTCTAATAACATTTAATCTGAAATCAAGCATGAAAGACCCACATGCATTAATCAAGATTCATGCTACAACATAATTAACAGATAACATGCCATGCACAAAAAATAACTAGCACACATGCAGATTATAAATACATATCTCAAAGATAATTAAATACATAGCGAAATACACATTATATAGAAAACACAAAGAGCACTTATATTTGCATGTAAAAATTCACCAACTGGCTTCATACCAAGGATGTTCCACCCAACCGTAGACATGATTGTTCCAAGTCTCAACAAAAGTGTCGCCCCCGATCTAGGGATATGAATCCACAAGGATGGTTCCATAGTGTCAGTCGGATTCCCAAACCAGTCAACAATCAAGCTCTCACAGGATTTTCAACACCCACAACAATCCAAAGTACACCAAATCTCTTATACCCAACCTGCATAGCCCAAGAGAATGGACCCCCTTCTCTACTACGCAGTCCCTCAGTTTGTCCATCTCCTTCCAGGGATCCAGTGCAGCTGGTCCAGAATATCCATGTTGGGACTATTAGGACTCACAACTGTGAGAAAAACTGAACATGGGCCAAAGCATCTTAGACATTTAGGCATTGATTCATGGATGGAATACACTAACAGTATCTATAGCCAACAAACCATAGATCCTCTCCAACGGTTTGATTTCCCTTCCCAATAAAAACATGAATGAGGAAAGAAGAATGGGTGAAAGAATGAATGGAGAGAAAACTGAGTCAAAGGTGTGAACAACATGCAATTGAGTGACTGAGTGAGTGAATGAGGAAGAAGAAAATAGAATAACAAGAACGACAACCCCCAAAATAGACCAAGGACGAGTTTAAGTAATTCTTGGAATTAAGGAACCACTTGGTCGTCCCCCCAAGAAGCTCATGTAATTTTTTATTCTCCATTAAAACAAGAATGGCTAAATAAAATATAAAATAAATATGTATCCCCTCAAGTCCCCTCTCTTGTGGAATCATAGCCCCTATATCTTTTTTCATTTTCTGTCTTGCAACCAACGATGTATTATTTTATTAATGTAGATAGATGTATTACATTTCCTAGGCACTTTGGCCCCTTTTCAACTTTACTGGCTCACTAGCCTAAGTCACAATTACATAATACATTATAGTTCATAAGGGTTAAAACTGGGGTGTTACACCCCCCTCCCCTTATTTTAGCATTTTCCTCAGTGCACAACAACATTTCAATGTTATTAGCATTCCAAATCTAGGCTCTTTGGTCTTAATCCACACAGGATATCCAACCAACTCTTGTATACATATGCACCCTAACCTAAAATTAAACATGTATACATAGGCTTTCCAACCCAAAACATGTATAATGATATTCATAATTTATATTTCTGGCAGCAGTTCCAACCATCAATCTCTCCTTCCCTCTCAACCTACACAACCCAAAGAAATGATCCCCTTTCTTTGCCATGTAGTCCTTTAGGTTGTTCCACTTCTCTCCAGGGCTCCAGTGCACTCGGCCAAGAATTTTCAGAGTTGTGGCTTCCATAACTCCAGTTGTAGCAAGTCCGTTGGACTTTATTCATTCCATGTCTTTGTCATTCAGTTTCTCTAGCATCACCTTCTTCTTTTCCCTCATAGTCTAGTACTTTTCTAGATCCTCAACATTCATCATTTTCCTACAATAGTTCGAATCAACAAGCATGTCAATTCACAATTTTTGCATAAAAATATTTATTTTGTTCATAATTTAAGAGTATTTTTTTCATAATCCAATACAATACTTATCTGTGCGGTTCATGGATCTGCATCCATATGGTTTCCTCGTTAACTTGGCTCACTTTTTTCCTTGACATAACCATTTTGTGCATGATCCAATAGTTTCCAAGAACTATCAAAGTCTTCTCTTCCTTGTGGTCACTCACCTTCTAGGCCCAGGCTCAGGGATCCCCTTCTCTGTTATATAGTCCCTCAAGCGATCCATCTTGCTTGGCCAAGGATTTCTTGTACAAGAATATTTCTAGGGACACATGATTCTCATGTCACAACAGTAGCCTTTTCCATGATTTCCATCTTGCGTATCCAACATCTCGTCTGTATTATACACATACAATCATCATGAGATATCACTATAATATTTTTTTAATCATACTTGTCAAATTTGTTTTATATAGGAAAACAAAATTTTTCCAAGCATGAGCTTTCTACTCATAATTCGTTTGGCTCTTGTGGTTGCAGGCATCAATATTTACGATGGATTATAGCAATTCCATACACAATACCATTATTCTTACAATTTTCTCAACCTTCAATCAGCCAAACCAATTGTTAGCATAATCATGTAACAATTCGTAACTATGAATTTCTCAAATCTGTTTTATATAGGAAAATAAAAATTCCCAGACATGAGGAGTTTTCTCATAATGCTTGGATTTGCAAATGTAGATATTAGTCTTTATTATCGGCTTACATCCCTGCCATATCCAAGACCATTCTACCTCCAATTTCCTCAACCTTCACTCAGCTAAACAAATTGTCAGTATCATGCATATGTATATTTTCATGGGAACAATTACAAAAATTCACAAAGTGATCTCAGAATTGTTTACAACAACAATTCAATCACTCCCATTAATTCAACTATTACTGGAATGAACCCATCATTCTTTACACATGTATTATCAACCAATATTTTATTTCTTCTATCCATGAATATTCCTATCACTATGTTCCCTTGACAAAGCTTTTACATATTATATAACTACTATCATCTGCAACTTCCTTGTTGCATTATCTAACAACTTCTGAAGTGTTTTCAACTTCACGAGTTAGAAATATTTATGTTATCATAATCATTTCTATTTTATATAATATATACATTCATTCACCAAAATGCATTCCATAATTCTTGTAATACCACTTGTAACATTTTTAATAGTTCCAAAAAGTGAGCTTAGAATTGTAACGAACAACAATCCAATCACCTTCAACTAGTATTCATATTAAATATAATGCATCTATCCATCATTATGCATTTTTGGCACCACAGGATTTTCATAATGCAACAATTAATTACTAAATAAAATAACAATCGATGTTCCAATACCGATGGCCACATTTACACAATCCATCCCTACATTGACTACATAATAACCACATAAATATGTCATGCAATCACCAAGGTGAGTTGTAAGGTCTGGACAATGCCTCAACACATCATCCACAAACTTCCTACTATTTGCATGACTATTTGGATTCCTTCATTTTCAACCCAAACACAACACCAAGAATAGAATTCTTAAGTGCTCTTCAGTGTCGACAAAGAGGTTGCAGTCCAAACATCAACTATACAGTAGATACCATTGAGCACTCACATAGCGCTATAGCCCTTCCATATCCAACCATATTATGGTCTCACACATGACTAGATCTATGGATAATTATTGTTATAGAAGGAGTATGTCTCCTGAATTAACCCGGTTATGATCCCATAACCAATCATAACATAATATACAATTGAAAATCTATCTAAATGCATTCTAGAATCAACAACGACTACATACTCTAGGTCTTTGACCATTACATATCAATTTAAATCTTGAAAAATTAATTGAGGGAATTTCTTACCTCAATTCCATTCAACATAGAAGCAACAAATGCATACTTGGATGGTGGTTATCAACTTACTTGATGCTACCTGGTCAACTGGTATTTGTATAAGCTCACAAAATTCCTCCTTCATCATTTTGATCACCATTCCTACCACCCTCATGGGTCTTCACATACTAGATGGAAATCATAAACAACAACAACAACCACATATTTAACCATGTTATATCATTTTTCTTATTTATTTATTTAATTATGTTGTAGTTAGTTGTCCTTGAACTCCTTCAAATCCTTGTTGCCTTGTGCGCTCCCATTCTGTTCATCTGCACTATTGTTCCCTGGTTTGAATACTTTCTAGCCAAGTTCCACTTGGACATTCTCAATCCAACCAATGTATTCAAATTGTAGTAGCTCCTTTTGGGTATTCATATCCAACTTTAGCTTTAGGAGACAATCCAACACCCTGGAATGAAGTAGCTCAAAACATTTAAGCACTCTACTACCAAAACAATCTTGAATCAAATACTATTTTATTTATTTTTAAATAAAAAAGTAGGTTATGTTATATTAATATTGCAAAATTACAGAGTTCTATTGAAGTGCCAACTGTCCCACCTGGAAAGGAAACTGAGACAGTTGGCCATTCCATGCTAGCTTCCAAACTCAAAGTGTTAGTGTTATTGGATAAATCCATAAGTGCGGACACTAACCGATCTCCCTAGATCCACCTGGATCTAGAACAAAACAAGACATAATATACCGACTTTCCCTAGATCTAACTATTGAATTAAATTGGAAGTGAGAAGAAGATATGTACCTTGTAATCGCTTCCTTGGTCTCTGTTGTTCCTTGCTTCACTCCAGCACTCTTGTGCGGTCAAGATCAAAACAACACAAACCAACCAAAGTGAAAGCAAATAATATATCCAATAGCTAATATATACATATGATCAAGGAGTTATGTAATAAAGTAGATCTAACTTTATGGGAAAGAAACATATTACTGTATCATATTAAATGTGAAAGAGAGATTACAACCATTGCCTTGATGTCGTAAGGTCCCTTCCTACTGTCCTTCGTTCCCCACACACTTCTTGCTCCAAGGATTATGAAACCATAGATCTGATAGCTACTCACAATCTATCTTGAAAAAGCAAATCTCAAAGCCACTCTAATCAAGCTAATAATTCCAAGCCAAAGAACCCAAGCTCAAGCTCACAAAAGCCAACTTTCTCCATGAGAACTCCTCTCCTTTTATAAGCTGAAGAAGATAAGGTGAGGAGGTTAGGATGATCCCACTAAATCATGAAAGCGAGTAAGATCCAAACCATTCAGATGCCACCTCACCATATAAGCTTCTCCTTCTAGGAGATTCGCGAAAATGCTCATTTTTCCCACGTACTGGAATGTTCGCACCCTAGCTATATAGAAACTTGCGAACTGTTCACACCCTGGCTATAGTGCAACCTGCGAGAATTGGTCATTCTCGCACCCTGCCTATATAGCAACCTGCGAACATCCATTTTTATAAGGTTTTTACATAGGAAAATGCAACTTCTTTTCTCAGGAAAAGTTCTTCTTCCTTCTCTCTTCAGGAACTCAGGCTACTGTGACCCCTCTAAAGGAAATAGATAGGTTTACATCATTAACGATCATAGGGATGACGAAAATAATGTGTAACAGTTAGTCTGCCATCCTGCCCGAAGGAAACTAGGATGCATGGCCAACCTTAGTATTAGTTTGTTCTTTACTATACTACCGCTATTATTTCTATAAGCTAAATGAGCTACAGCTCTGGTATGCATCAAAAGAAAAGAGTTTCTAACAATATACAAACAGGAAAACCTCTTAGCTGGTGTCCTCGTGGTCGTCTTTCTCCTTGCTGCGTCTGACTGGAATAGCATAGACTTGCGCGCAGGTGGGGCATTGGCTCCTTGGGGTGGCGCTGGAGTAGGTGGCGTAAAGCATATCTAGGCGTTGATTGATGCAGATGGCTCTGAAAATTTGGTCGTCCACCATGCTGCGTACATCGAAGATTAATTCTAGGTGCTCCGGGTGAAGAAGTGGTGGCTGGTCCTGCAAGTTCTGCGAGTCGACCTCCTCCTGGTGCTCTCGTTGCCTGCTTTGCTGCTTCATTTCCTCAGGAGGTTCACCGGTTGTGATGTGGATGTTTCCTTCTATGCCTTCCTATATCTCCTCCTCTACAAAGCAAGGTGTGAATTCCTCAACTGGAATGCCCCTGGGACTGTGTACAACTCTTGGAATAGAGGTCATGGCATCTGTTCCAAAACAAGCGGGGGGATCCCAATTGTCTAGAACCATGAAGAGGAGGCTCTCTGAGTAATTCTGGATGGATTCCTTCGGAGGAATCTCCTCGACATATGCCATGGGAGGCATTCCAGCTCTTCTAGATTTCCTGGGTCTCCTTCTCTTAGCTAGAGTCAATGCTCTCTCAAGTTTCTTTTGCCTTTTCCTTCGCGAGTCAGCCGCGTACCACGCTGTGCCTTTGCGAGGCCGCCCCCTTGCTCTTGGAATGCTTATAAATGGAATTATTTCCGAAATTCCCACTGCGAGGTTGTCTCTGTTCTTGCACCTTGAATGTTTATCCTTCGGCTCTGCAACCTTCCAATTCATCCCAAAGCCTCCAAGGCTATTGACAAGGGCGAGAATGATAACTATAGCCATTAAGGCTGTGGTCTTAATGCTCTGGTTGGCCGTTCTCCTCGCGCGAGTGAGAGGCCTCGTTGTATGGTAAAGGTCGTCTGGGTTTGTTCCCATCATAAATGGTGAAGAGATGGGGGCTGGTGGCCACCATTAATGGCCCCACCTAGCGCTGCTCCACGTGTTCTTCCCTCTCCGCGTGGCACCCCATAATCCAAGTTGTCCATTAGGTTATTTCATTAACATTTCCCTTTGGAACCATACCTTTCACACTTAATACCATTCCTAATGGAAGTCCATTTTCATTCAATGACACTTTTCAAGTGAGAGAGCATTCATTTTCCGGTCTCCAATTTATCTACATTGGAATCCTGCTTCCACTGTGAAATCTGATATCATAAGTGGATTTATTTCACACTTAAGCTTTGCAACTATCTACACCTCTCTTCCTTCAAGGCCAAGCAGTCATAGTTTTCCTTTATGTGCCTCTCAATGACATTTTTAACCTGCTAGCTTCATATCCTATGTGAGGGTTCTTGCTTTTGTAGTACCTGCAATTTATTCAGATCCTATAGTTGTTGACTAATACTTTTTATCCACTATTCTTGAGTTCTTTGTCCACCTTTGATTACTTTCTCTATAGTTCTTTGTTGCATCATCTAACTTATATAAGCTATGTCATGCCTCCATGACCCTAACATTAGATCCGAGACTGGAATTGATCTGATTATACCTCTAATCCTGACAAACCTTTTATGTTTAATGCATGAAGAAAAATTATATCACAGTTATCCAAATTGGAATAATTACAGGTCGTTCTCCTCTGAATCAGACTTCCAACGACTATATTCTTTCTCCAATCGGATATTGGAGATGAAAGTTAGTGCTCCCTAAAAAAAACCACTTTCATTCCCCTTAGCTGATATAAAAATCGAATTATGCCTAGGTGCCTTCCTTCAAACCAAGTTCCTTCTCCCTATAATTACAAGTCGTTCTCCTCTGAATCAACCTTCCAATGGCTATATTATTTCTCCAATCGGATATCGGAGATGAAAGTTAGTGCTCCCTAAAAAAAACCACTTTCATTCCCCTTAGCTAATATAGAAATCGATTTATCCTTAGGTGCCTTCCTTCAAACCAAGTTCCACGTGACCACAGTTCGAAACCGCAGGCTTAATCACTCTTTAATGCCTTGCTCTATGTTCTTCCACACTGGAGCTTGCGCGAACACCATGTTCGAGGGTCAGTTTACTTCCAGGCCCTTTTTACCTTAGCATGAGACTGGAATTTGGAGCAAGTCCTCCGGACTTCGACCTTCGACTGTTCTCCATTTCCAAACTCTAATTTCCTCCGGAGTTCCAATTCATTGAACCCTATCAATAACTCCCCTAGTACAAATAGACGATCGAGATTTAATCTTCCGTTGAATGGATGGTCCTGCCCCTAGCTCGAAATCCATGGTTGCGACTTAATCAAACATTGACACAGATGAATCTCAAGCAATTTGGAAATTTAGTGCTCCGGGGATCCAAAATATTTCCCTTCTCGAATCTTCCACTTCCCCGGAGTGGCAATCCGTCAAATTATTTTACCCTGCTCCTCCACTGCTTAATCGGACAATCAAGATTTAATCTCACATTTGGACGGTCCTTAAACACTTTGGAATTTTTGGCGCTTAGGGATATTTCCATTCCCAAGTCTACCACTTCCCCGGAGTGACAATCCACCGGATTACTCACCCATCTTCCCTCTTCTTGATCCAACAATCAAGAAAGGTCCCGAAGGGATCCTAGATCGATGGGTTGTGTTCCTTTGCGACTTCGAGCTTCGACACTTTTCACTGATATAAACTTGGAAACCCTCGGGGTCACATACTCCTGGAGATGACATGACATGCTCAAGTCACCTAGGGAGATGTGCACCAGTGGCACATGTTCCATGTGTCACTAAAACATGAATAGATTGAGGTCCAAAAGGTACCAAAACTGGGTGACACGTGTTCGCACACGACACCCATGCCACGTGTCATAATCCATGTCATCAACCACAAGGACAATCCATAATCACTACTCTAGATTCAACAATCCGTGTGATATCATGGATTTACACTTCTGTGCATTCGAAACTTTGGGGCTTCGAGGCTTCAGGGTTTGGCTCTGCAACATACTTAGCATTCGCCAGAGTGGAGAAGTTCCAAAGCCTGAACTTCACTACCCTTCTACCACCATTAAATATGACATCCCACAACACTCTCGAAGACCTTCCTTCGATCTAACGGTCGATGAGAATTCCGGGACTTCGGTGCTTCGGGTTGTAGCAGTTCAACAAAGTTTAAAACTCTCGAAGTGGTCAATGCTGGTTGACCATGGTCAATGGCAAAGATATCCCTGCGCCTCCCATCATATCGAACAACTGATGGGACTACGCGATTCTAGACTTCGACAGTTCGAAATTTTCCTACCTACCAAGATCGTTGAAGCAACAAAGTTATGAAGTATTACCTTTTGTGCTTGGATTCGATCGATGACTGATGATTAATCAACTAGATTTGATGGTTGGGCCTTCATATTCCCAGCTTTTTGATTTCGCCTCTATTGGATGACCCCCACTCACCTGCCCTCTGATCCAACGATCCATATCTCCCTTGATCTTACAGTGGTGATCGCTCTCGAATTCGAAAGGGACCGTCACCATATTTGGATCCCTTACAAAGGGTCTCTGATGTTTTGGCTTCTACGCGGACTCTGCAATGCCATTTCTCCTGAGCTTCATGATTTCAAGGTCATAATTGACCTCAACCACGAGACTCTGATGAACATGTTCGGCCCATACCGGCCTGGTGTTTCAACTAGTATCTCTGATACCATTATGTAACGTACCCATCCACCCATAGGATGGGCACGATACCAATATATAATGTACCCAACCACCCACAAGATGGCCACGCTACTCCAAAAACTAGCTTCTGAACTGATCTTGAATTCTAATAAAATTTAATCTAAAATCAAGCATGAAAGACCCACATGCATTAATCAATATTCATGCTACAACATAAAGAAACAGACAATGTGCCATGCACAACAAATAACCAATAGAATTGCACATTATAAATACATATCTTAGAGATAATTAAATACGCAGCGGAATGTACATTATACAGAAAACACAGAGAGCGCGTATCTTTGCACGTAAACATTCATCAACTGGCTGCAGACCAAGGATGTTCCACCCAACCGTAGACATTATTGTTCCAAGTCTCAACAACAGTGTCACCCCCAATCCAAGGCTATGAATCCACAAGAATGGTTCCAAAGTGTCACTCGGCTTCCCAAACCAGTCAACACTCAATCTCTCACAGGCTTTTCAACACCCACAACAATCCAAAGTACACCAAATATCTTCTACCTAGCATGCACAACCCAAGAGAATGGGCCCCCTTCTCTACCACGCAGTCCCTCGGGTTGTCCATCTCCTTCCTGGGATCCAATGTAGTTGGTCCAGAATCTCCATGTTGGGACTCTTAGGACTCATAGCTGTGAGAAAAATTGAACACAAGCCAAATCATCTTAGACATGCAGGCCTTGATTCATGGCTGGAATACACCTGTAGTCTCTACAACCAACAAACCATGGCTCATCTCCAATAGTTCGCTTTCCCTTCCCAAGCCAAACATGAATGAGGAAAGACGAATGGGTGAAATAATGAATGGAGAGAGAACATAGTGAAAGGTGTGAACAACGAGTAATTGAGTGAGTGAGTGAGTGAATGAGGAAGAAACAACTAGAAGAACAAGAACGAGAACCCCCCAAACAAACCAGGGATGGATTTAAGTAATTCTTGGAATTAAGAAACCACTTGGCCTTCCCACTAAGAAGCTCATGTAACTGTTTTTCTCCATTAAAACAAATATGGTTAAATAAAATATAAAATAAATACTTATCCCCTCAAGCCCCCTCTCTTGTGGAATTATAACCCCCTATCTCGTTTGTCCTTGTCTGCCTTGCAACCAACAATGTATTCTTTTATTAATGTATATAGATGTATTACATTTCCTAGGCACTCTGGCCCCTTTTTAACTTTACTGGCTCACCAGCCTAAGTCACAATTACATAATGCATTATATTTCATAAGGGTTAAAACTAGGGTGTTACAGTTACGAAGGAGATAGCCTCGGGCTCCCAATCCTAGAAATGAGTCTCAACTTCTTGTTCCAGTTGAGAATGAACCGACCCTTGTCCTGCCATCTTTCTTTTACCACAAGGTTCGGGCCCATAGCCAGCTGCACTTCAATCTACCATGTCAGAAAAATCCAAGGAAGTGTCGGAGAAACGCACGGTGGAGGTGCCACCTGACGTCGTCCAGATCTCCTGCTCGTCTGAGGAGTCACCAGAAAAGTCCAAAGCTTCCTCAAGATATTTGCCTTCTGAGATCATAATAACATCGCAAAAGAGTTGAGTGTGTGTGTGTATTAACCTTAACATTTATCAAAGTTTAGGACTTTTTATTTATCGATCATTATCTCAATTTGAAAAAAGAAATGAACACTAGCAAACTCTTAGGTAGAAGATCAATTGGTTAGTGTGGGGTTTAGTCATCATCTGATTATTGGTTAAAATCCCATGGATAACTTTGTGATGCGTCAACCCTGCTCAAAATCATCAATTTATGAAAAACAAAACTACGCATCAAACACGCACAATTTTTTTTCAAATATTTATAAAGATGAATGCACAACAATGTTATAAATTTTAGGTATAATAGCAAAATATCATAGGGAAAAAATGATACACGAGACTGTAACTTGCCAACCCTGTGTAATATTATATTGAGTACCAAAATCGCCATTCATAACATTCATACTTGGCTATACCATTTGACATAACAAACATGTACTATCACTTTTTATTATTTGATTAATAAATATGTTTATCTTCGTAGTGCCCTTCATTCCTGAAAAGGCAGGTGGTTGAGGGGTTAAGGTGTGTATTTATTATATACATCTTCACTTCTATGAGAGTGGGTGGTGAAAATGTTAAAAGCTAGATGTTGTGAGGTGAAGATATGTACGTTCACTAGAGATGAAACTGTACATTTATAATAACATTAATTCATTTTATTATATATTAATATCTAATCATTTTTGAAAATGTATATTTATGACAACATTAATTATTTCATTATACTAATACTAATCATGTATAAATTGAAGTACATTTTTCTATTGTCCCCTAAAGAGCATTATCTCAACAATGATTTAACATTATTGGCATCATCTCACCACTAAGGAAACACCATAATGATGATTGGGAATTATCTTAATAATGATTTAACATTGTTGGCATCATCTCACAACTAAGAAATACGAGAATTGTCAACATGAGGATATTGAATTTATGATATATATATTTTTTTCAATGATAAGGGTTATTGTAATTTTTGACTCATCAATCAAAGTTGATTTTAGTGGACATTAATAACAACCACCACTAATTGTAAATATTATTAATTACATTAATTAGTAATGGGAGGATATACGACTTTTGTTAACGATTACCTAAATTTCATATTATAAATTATATTTACCATATCTATTGTATTTGGTAACAACATAGAACCTTAATTATATAGGAAGATGAGAAGAACATTATAATTGAATTTATAAAAATATAAATGAATTAATATATAATAAGTTTTAATTAGTTTTATAAAAATATAAATGAATTAATATTAATCATTTCTATCATCATCATTTGATTTTTTTTGGTTAATCAAAATGATTCTAACATATAAAAATATAATTTTCAATTTTTACAATCGTAAATTTATATAATAATTTTATAAAAAGAAACACAAACTATAAATATATAAACCATAACCTTAAAATGTAAGTATATAATTTTCATGTTTGTAGATTTAAATTAAAATAAGATGAAATACACATTATAAACATGTTTAAATTATAATATTAAAGAAATTATAAGTGTAAGATTGTTAAATTATATATGGACAAATTAAAATTAATAATGATAGTTAATGTTCATTGAGATCAAATTTGGTTTATCATATCTTAAGAAAGGTAAGAGATTACTTAGATTTGTTTATAATGTTATTTGGATGCTCAAAAAACATTAGGAAAGCATTCCAAGATCACTATAGTTTTGATAACTTAGAAGGTTAGGAAGGTCGATATTATGATAGATATTTTGAAATTCAGATCTAATTTGGGTATACTTGGGCACTCCAAGAGAAAGTGTTTTTCATCTTCAACCTTCTTGATGTCACAAATGTGACATATTCTTTCATGCCATGGTGTTTTCTAGATTGTCCAAGTCTCAATCTCACTATGTAGCCCATGAGAATTAGTTCTAACTTTAGTAATATTGATTCTCTTTTTAACATACAGATACTTTTGATCTTTGAGATTAGGGTCAATCACCTCCTTATAATATCTTAATTTTCTTTTATCCTCTAATTCTTTATTGCACCATAGATTCTCCTTAAATTTAGCTTGAACAATATTTTTAATATCATCATTACTTCTTTTTCTATTCCAAGTAATTTTGAGGAGCCTCTTGTCATCCATGTTGTTTATCTCGTTCTTGTACATTAAGTACCTAATCATAGTTGTGCTCTCAATGGAGGAAATGGTCACTTCTATGAGGAGGATAGGATAAGATAGGGTGTACACAAGGTGTATTACCTTTAATTTTGAGATTACAAGTTATAAAATTATTTTAGATTTGTTATATCTTTCTCCACAAGAGATACTACAACCTGAGACTTCACATCCATACAAGATAACGTGAGTGGCAAGTGTCTCAAAGACGATATTTTTCTTACCCCATAGCAAGTTCTGCGAATTTACAACTATTATCAAGCCCATAACAAGCTTTCCACGACCCATTTATCCTTTTCTCAATGTTATAGTTCCAATTGAACTTGTGATGAATATCAATTCCAAGACACCTGTAAGAAGGCACTTCCTCCAAAGTATTGTTGTCATATACTAAAGTATCATAGCTGATTTTATTGGATTTAA
Source organism: Picea engelmannii (assembly GCA_009831015.1). NCBI lineage: Eukaryota > Viridiplantae > Streptophyta > Pinopsida > Pinales > Pinaceae > Picea > Picea engelmannii. Next base: position 209,000 of record ML800546.1, read on the forward strand.
TTATCATAATTTATATTCATAGGTGATCTTGTTGGATTCAATTATCATAACCTTAATTCATAGGTGATCTTGTTGGATTTAATTATCATAACTTTAATTTTGTTCACAATAATTTTTATACTAGAAGAAAATTCTTTTAGAATGTTAAACTACTTACTATCATTACTATACTAAAAGAGAAGTTCTCGAAGATACTAAACTACTTAGTAAGGTCATAAAAATAAATAATTTATAATATTCAACATAAAAATATTTTATTTTAAAAATTATTTTTTATAATATAAAAATAATAATTATACATTAAAAATTATTTATATACCATGGCATTGAAATAACACAACATTCAAATAGGAGACAAATAGTAGACTATCTTAGTATGTTTTTGTACGAATTTAAATGTTTATTTTATAAAATTAATTTTATAAAGTTTTTGATATGAGCACAACATTCGAATACTAGACTATGTTATTATATTTTTATACCGAATTAAAATTAGTTTTATAAAGTTTTTCTATATGGATAATATTTTTTTATTTTTTATTTTTTATTTTTTATTTTATTTTATTTTATTTTATTTTATTTTATTTTTTTGGGTAAAGAAGATTTTAGAAAAAAAATGGACATTATTCTTTATTTTGAAGATGGTATTTAATGTAATCTAAATAATTTAGATGGAATTACTTTAGGGACTTCATGCTTAAGCCTCTTCTTTGTCATTCAAAATGATCAACCACTAAGCAATTTGATATAACTAATATATTGTAACATTTAAAAAAATATAGAACTGGTTAAAAATATTTTTGCATAGTTGTATGGGAATCATTTCTGACATCTCTAAAATTTGTTCTAGTAGTTTTGGCATTTTGGGAGCTTGGTAACGGGTATGAAATGTATCCAATTTGTTGGGAGCTTTGTAACGGGGACTAAACATCTCCAAATGGCTGGATCTTGGGAATGGGTACAAAACATTCCTAATTGGTTGAGAATGGTTTTGGGAACTTGCGAGCTTTTTGGGAACTTTAAAATCAAAGAAATGGGAGCTTGGGAAAGAGTTTTCGCTATAAAATTCTTTAAATTAAAATTTTGTTTTTGATATTAATAGTACCAATTTTAGATATTATTAAATTAAAATGTAAATATTTTATTTTATTATTACAAACACCTAATTTATTACAAATATGTTTATTCAAAATATCACTATAAAACAAAGACTAAATTACAGGTAAATATTATTTCAAAAATTGATTATGATGATGATGATTAATGTCCACTAAGACTGAATTGGTCTATCAGACCTTAAGAGGGTAAGTGATTACTTGTGATTCTTTAGAATTTTGTTTTTGTGCTCAAAAAACATTAAGAGAAGCTTTCCAAGATCACCATAGATTTTTTGAGTTAAGAGGTTAGGAAGGTTGGTAGTGTGACAAATATTTTGAAAATGAGATCTAATATGGGTATAGGCTGGACAATCTAAGAGAAATTTCTTTTCATCTTCAACATTCTTAGTGTCACAAAGGTGACACACTCTTTCATCCCATGGCGTTTTAGGAATCGACCAACGCCCAGTTTCACTATGGAGCTCGTGAGAATTTTTTCTTATCTTATCAATGCTTATTTTTTTCTTTACACTTGTCAAAACGGATAGATAATTTTGATATTCTAGATTAGGGTTGATTACATTCTTATAATACCTTAATTTTTTTTTTTCCTCTAACTCTTTATCACACTACATTTTATCGATAAATACTGATTTGGCGATTTTTAATAGTATCTTTATTCTGCAAAATGGTGTCTTCCATGATTCCCCAATAGTTTAGCTAGGACCAAGCATCTTTATGTCATCCTCGCTTGAGTCGATGGTAGTTACGACTCGATTTTGAAGCAATTTTAGGAAGCCTCTTGTCTTCCATGTTGTTTAACTTGTTCTTATACATTAGGTATTTGGTCATAGTCATTCTTTCAATGGGGGAGAAGCTTGTTTCTAAGAGGAGGATGGGATAGGGCATATTTCCTTTAATTTTGAGATAATAAGTTATAATTTTTTTTTGTATTTGCTCTATCTTTCTCCAGGATTCACGAGAAATACTATAGTCCCATACTACACATCCATAAAGAATAACAGGTGTAACAAGAGTCTCAAAGATAAGTTTATTCTTATCCCAACTCCAAAGATCAACTGATTTACAATTGTTTTCAAGCCAATAATAAGCTTTCCATCCCCCAATAATCCTTTTCTCAATGCTATAATTCTAGTTGAGCTTGTGGTGAATATCAATTCCAATATATTTGTATGAAGTCACTTCCTCCAAGTTGTTGTTGTCATATACAAAGGTATGATAAGTGATCTTATTGGATTTAATAATCACGACCTTAGTCTTATCAGTATTAACAGTCATACCCATATTGGAGCAAAAATCCTTGAGGATTCTTAGTTGGTTTTCAAGATCATGGGGACTCCTTTCCATAAGAACGATATCATCGGCATAGAGAAGAATATCGATGACTATACCAGTAAGAGTAGGGTCAACACAACCTGCTTTTTCCAAGCAATCTTCTAACTTGTCAATGTATATGCCAAAAAGAGTAGGGGACAAGGGACATCCTTGTTTGACTCCAATATTGCAGTTAATCTCTTTTGACCAACCCTTAGTGTTTTTAAACTTAGAAATAACATTCTCATACATCCTTATTGCAACAACCCTCAAGTCGAGAGGCACTTTTATCTCTTCCAACCCATTCCAAAGGTTTTTCCTAGGAATCATGTCAAAAGTTTTTCTAAAGTCAACAAAACAACAAAAAATATTGGTTTTAGTATTGCAGAACTCCTCTACAATGATCCCAAAGGTAACAATATGGTACATAGTTTAATGATATCTCATAAACCCGACCTGTCCTTTATCTCTTTTACCGTGAATTTCTAGCAAAAGGCTAATCTTCTTTTCTGAAATAATTCCATAAAGCTTGGCTAAAATTGGGCTAATCATAATGGTCCCATAATTAGAGGGAGTGTTTCTATCCCCATTTTAAAAAATAGGAACAATGAGGCTTTGCATCCAGGGTCTAGGGAAGCCCTGCTTGACTCCTAAATTGAAGATCTTGTGTATGTGAGGGATAAGGATAAGCCTCTGATTTTAAAAATTTCAGCTTGGTAGCCTTCAATGTCCTTAGCTTTCCCATTTGCAAGCCGCTTAACCCTGAACTCTATGTCATCTAAAGAAAAAACTGCATCCTTTGTAGGGACAATAGGAATGGTTTCCATGGAATTAGGGAACTCGTAAAGACTTTTAAAGTAGGAATTCCAATCCCTTAAGGGCATCTTATTATTTTCTTTAGTATTGCGGTTTAGAATTTGGCTCCAAAACTTCTTAGGATCCAACTTATATAGTTGTGAAAGTTTCTCTTTCCTTTTATTTTATTTTGTAATTGAGTTTAATAAGCTATATTGCTAAAGGGGGATTATGATACAAAAATGGGGAACTCCCTGATCTACCAAAAAGGAAACCAGGCCAGAGGTTCCCGAGTTGCATTTTCTGAAATATGCAAGGGGTAGGACTGGACTGCCACCATAGGAAACCAACCCAGTCCTACCAAATCCAGTTTTTGACAGTATAAGCACAACAAAAATGAAAAGGATAACCAAAATAACAGTAACAGAAGATGAGATTGACACATGACTGACCCGACTGACTTGACAATAGACTAACTAGCCACTAGTCTAGGATGGTGATATGTTTCTTTCCTTCATCCACCTAGCCCTTGTTCTCCTCCTTTTGGGGGACCATGTGAGTCTTTCTGATATGTGTTGGCGCTCCTTTCCCGTCGGCTGGCGTGATGTCCATGTGATGGACGTAGCACATGTAGAGGTGGAATTGAGCATCCAACCACTCCAGCTTGTCTTTCTGGTCCATCTTGACTTGAGTTAGCAGTTTGGTAATGGTTTCTAAACTGTCGAGGCACCTCAAGACTTTGTTTAGCAGTCTCGTGTGTTCCTTGTTGTTCTCCCATCTGGCATCCTCCCTCTCCAAGCTCACTTTTCCAATCAACATCTTTGTTTGCCATGCCATCTCCACCGTTTTGTGGTAGAGGGTTTCCCTAGGCTGCGTGGCTCCTGGGTCAGTTATCCAGTCTGCTTCCTGAGCCAAAGAATCCCATGTTTTTCCCTTGCGCTTTTCATTGATTGCCTTCTCCAGTTGAGTGATGCTTGCCTTTCCTTTCGGTGCAACTAGAGTATGAAAGGTGCCCTCCACGCCTTTTTCCGCCTGCTCCATCTTTGAAACCCGTCGAGGATTGTTTGGAGTTCCCTTCCCCTGGGGGTTTCTTTTGCTATTTGTTCACTTCATACGCACCATCTTGTCTAGCCTATGGATGCTCCTTTGATGCGTTCTCAACCTGTTCCTGTTTACCCTGGGGTTCCTCCCTTCCCTGCTCTTGTGTCTTTTGGTAGCCTCTGCAATTTAACTCTTCTGTTTTCCTTTCTTCCTGCTGTTTATTCTCTTATTGAACTTTCCCTACTGTGGGCTCATCCTTCCAATCATGGTTTGCCCGTAGAGGTAAAAAATCTTGTCCTTTTTCCCCTTCATGGTACGTATGATCATGATGACTCGATCTTTATTCCTATACTAGCCCTTGCCCATGCTTGATTGATATCCTACTGGACAATTCCCCGTACATGCTCCTTGGCATGGTGGATCGATACTGGCCCGTGTCAATCCCTCTTGCCTTACGTCATTCACTGCCTGTTGTTTGTCGTTGATATTTTCCCACGAGCTTTCCCCACAAATCTTATTGTTGATGTGACCTTGTTTCTGTACCCTCTCCTGTTGTATAATTTGATCTGGCATTTTGATTGATAGTTGAGTGTTGGGCAGTCATATCTTGCCTGGGTCCTTCGGGCCTTTCGTTTCCCTCTTCGATGTGACCTTCCTTGATTAAGTTGTTTTCCCGGTCTTTTGTTGCTAGTTGGGTGCACTCCGTTCTAAATTTTCCTTACGGGATGTTGATCCAGGTAGTATATAGTTCTGGTTCTTCTTTGATAACCCCCTCATTGGCAATTCTATCCGCCAGGCCATTTGTTGACTTGCATACCCAACACAACTCCACGGTGTTAATCGTTTGCAGATGCTCCTGGATTTTTTGTAGGGAGTGTGCCAAGTGCCAGTGTTTCTGAACCTTTCCCACTCTGGTGTCATTTTGGAGCCTCTTCACCGTGTTGATGACCAGGGTGGAGTCACCTTCCACGATAGTGTTGGTCATCCTTTATCGGCTTAGAATTTCGAGACCGAGCTCCATGGATCCAAATTCCTCTACGTTGTTGGTTGAGTTTCCCAAGCTCCCAACATACAACCGGATTATGTTACCCCCACTATCTTTGATCACCCCTCCCATTCATGTCATTCCTAGGTTTCCTTTTACCATCCCGTCAAAATTTAACTTGAGGAACCCTACCGATGGAGGTGTCCAGTTGTGCTCTCCTAATTGGAGTTGTGGTGGCTAGCCTACTTGTGTGTTGTTGCGCCTATCTTTTAGGTGAAAGGTTTCCAGGATTCGGGAGTCCTGGCCTGTGAGTTGCGCTCTTTCAGTCTGGCAGTTGCGGCTCTACACCATTTCTCGGATTTGTGAGATTATTGCTTCCTTGAGTTTCCCTTCTGGGAGGATTCATTCCTGAAGATGTGTGGGTTCCTTTCTTTCCATATTTCCCATATGATCATCCCTGGTATGAGGTTCCAACAGAGTTTTACCATTTCATTTTCACTGTAACTCTCATTCCAGTTATTGATGGTTGCGCTGATGTTACCTCGGGTCCTATTGGACTGGCGGAAGATGTCTGCCGCCCAGTCCCATATCTCTGTTGTGTAATTTCATTCCTCGAGGAGGTGATTTGTTGTTTCTTCTTTCACTTGACAGAGGTGGCACTGTGATGGGCCTATGAAGCCTCTTTTCCTTAGGTTTTCCTGGGTTAGAATTCGATTGTGGAGTACTAGCCATTTGAACATTTTTATTTTTGGCCACTGGGGGTTTCCCCAAATCTTTACCCACTATTGTGCCGGGTCTTCTTGGTCCTAGTCCGTGATGTAATTTTGGGCTTCTTTTAAGTTGAATTCTCCTTCATTTTTCCTGCCCCATATTAGTTGGTCATCTTCTTCTGAGACTAGTATTTTCCTTTTCCCCACTTCCTCCTCCACCTCTTTCATTATTGTTGCGATCCAATCTCTGTTTTGTGGATTGAGTTTGTCCCATATCCTCCATCTTTCATGGTCATTTCCTTGTTTCCAGTAATGATGTATTTTGATTTTGCCTTGTGCAATCATCTAATGTTGGAGTTCCTCCCTGTCCGGATTTTCCATTCTGGGTTCCTGTTGCCACGCATCCTCCCAGAATCTGGTTGTTTTACCATTCCTCACTTCGCATAAGCTATGTTTATGGATCCAGGTTTTGTTGCACCAAGCTAGATTCCAGATGGATGATCCTTTTCTTGTGCTCATAAAACGAATTCGATCATGGTCATTGATGTCTGGGGCATACTTGGCCTTACAGAGGGCTCTCCACGGTGTTGAATTTTATTTGACCCATCTCCACCAGAGTTTCGCCCCGTAGGCTTCGTTGGTTACTTGTGGGTCTTGTAATCCCAGGCCTCCTTTGCATTTTGGTTTGCAAACCTTTTGCTAGGCCATAAGGGCCCATTTTTTCTTTCTTTCTACTCCTCGCCATAGGAAGTCCCTTTGGACAACTCTTATTTTTTGGAGTATTCCTTTGGGAGCGAGAAACAATGACATCATATAGGTCAGAATTGCTTGCAGAACCGCTTTGGCCAGGACAAGTATCCCCGCAAGGTTGAGGGATATGTATGTCTAGTTTTTCACCCTCTCATGTATCTTGTTGATCACTCTTTCCCATGTTTCCATTTTGCATGCTCTGTCCGTCAGGGGAATTCCCAAGTATTTCGTTGGGAGATTTTTGCATTCAAACCCCAAAATATTTTCCAGGTTGCTTTGAATTGTCGGGTTGGTATTGAAGAAATATATCATGGATTTGGAGTGATTGATCTCCGCTCCTGAGGCTTCCCCAAACTATTCTAATATTATTTTATATGCTTTCGCTTCCTTAACCGTGGGTGTGCCATGGAGTAAGGTGTCATCAACAAACTGTTGATGCATGGAGGTAGGGTAGTTTTTGAAAGGTTTGATGCCTGTTATTTCTCCTGCTGCAGTTGCGCTTTTTATGCTTCTATTGAGTCCTTCCATCATCAGAATGAACATGAAAGGTGATAGTGGGTCTCATTGTCTGATGCCTCTTAAAGGCCAGAAGGGTTTGGCTAGGGCTCCATTCATTAACAACAAGTAATTGGTTTTTGAAACTAGGCTGACAATTCAGTTGATACAGTGTTGCGCAAATCCAAAAGCTTCCAGAGTCTTGACCATATAGTGCCAGTTAATTTTATCATAAGCCTTTACTAGGTCAAGTTGGATTATCATCCCCTCTCTCCTCTAGGTTTTCAACGTGTGTATCAGTTCATGGGCATAGATGATGTTGTCCAAAATTTGTCGCTCTTCTACAAAACCCGCATGTTCCTAGGAAATCGGTGAGGGTAGGAGAGGTTTCAGTGTGTTAGCTATGAATTTGGAGATTATCTTGTAAACCACATTGCATAATGCTATGGATCTGTAGTGGTCTAAAGTTCTGGATTCATTTTCTTTGGGGATTAGAGTAATCATTGTGGCATTTAGCGCTTTCAAAATGGAGGTCGAGCGTCTGGAGTCTTCCACCACCCCATAGACATCATGTTTGACCACATCCCAACAATCTTTGAAGAATTCCACTGTGAAACCATCTGGAACTGGGGCCTTTCCATTGGGCATCTCCTGGTCCACTTGGTCAATTTCCTCCTTAGCAATGTGTTTTCTTAGGTTGATATTTTGTTCCTCGGTAACTAGCCTGGGGATGCGCTGAGTTATCCTTTGTATGGCCTTCGCTTGATCTTGGTTGGGTTCCTGGGCTAACCCATGGAAGTGGTTTACCAGTATATTTTCAATCTCCTTGTGGGACTCTTTCTTGATCCCATCCCGATCCTGAATTTTTAGGATTTTTTTGTGGGCTCTTCTAGCAATGGTGGTTCTACGAAAAAACCTTGTATTCCACTCTCCTTCCTTTAGCCACCTGATTCTAGAATTTTGGTGCCATAGAGTCTCTTCCTGTTGGCATCTTTCTTCCCATTCCTGGGTTAGTTGGATCTATTCGTTTTTTCGATCCTCTGTATAGCCCACGTCTATGCATATTTCCTGGAGGTTCCTCATTCTATCTTCAATAATTCTTTTTTTATGGTTTATGTTTCCAAAGATTTCCTTGTTCCACTCCTTGAGTTTATGTTTGATGTACCCGAGTTTCTTATAAAGGTTGAACATCCTTGTCCCTTGTTTAGGTTGTGTCTCCCGCCACCATTGGCTGATGTTCTCCTTGAAGGTGGGATGTTCAATCCAAAATTTCTCGAATCTTAAAAGGTCTATTTTTTGGTGTGGTTTGGAAGTTTGCTTCCAGTTGGACTGGCCAGTGGTCTGAACCCCCCTAGGGAAGGATGTTGCCATCTAAACTTAAACCCTGTAGGATGATGTATTCCGACACCAGGAATCTGTCTAGTCTCGTTGCTATCTTATGTTGATTTATCCATTTGTTGTTCCACTTGAACTGGCCATTACTGGTTTTGATGTCCACCATCTCCACTGTGTCAATGAAAGAGGAAAAGTCTTCTGCATTTCTATCCAATCTCCTGGTGCCTCCTTTTTTCTCCGTGAGTGTCGTGATGATGTTGAAGTCCTCGGCCATTATCCAATGGAGGTTGTTGTAACAAGCTTTTAGGTTTTCTAGGTCTAGGAGCATTCTTCTCTTTTCTTCCAACATCTAGGGACCATACACATTAGTGCATAGAATCACCTCTGTGTTACCTATGATTTGCATGTTAACTGAAAGTGTGTATCTAGTGGCTTTGGCTACTAGTATATTCATCACTTATGGGTTCCACGAAGTGAGAATATCGCCTGCCATCTGTTGTCCTTTGACAACCAATGTCTTGTACTTGCTCCTATGTTTTTTGTTGATTGTTTCCATTCTATATACAATACACTTTGTATCTTGGATGAAACAGAGGTCCGGTTGTTCCTTCCTCAGTCTATTTTTAAGGATTCTTTATTTTCGTGGGTTGTTTAGGGCTCTAATATTCCATGTTATAATCTTCATTTTAAACATGTGGGGGGGAGTTGGGAAAGAGCTTCTTGATCTTACCTAAATTTATTAGCAGATCTCCTAGTTCCTGTAGGGATACATTGTTTCATTCCTTTCCTTTCTTCCTTCACGTCTCCTTGGGTGAGAGTTGTGGTTGTCCCTTGCCTGCTTTGATTCCTAGATGTCTTATCTCCCCATGCGTGCGCTTGATCCTCTGGATTTTCATTCCTCCGTTAGGAGGAATAGGTATTGGATACGGTCTAGTTGCTCTATTGGTACATTGTCTACGCCTTGCCTTTTCCATTTCTCCAGTATATTCGGGAGATCTATTCCTTCCCTTTGCAAAATATCTCTGAGGTCAGGATCTTCTGTGCCTACCTCGCTTGGTGTCATTTCCGCCTCTCTATCTACCTACTGCATGGATGTGTTGGAATCTCTGGTTTCTCCATCCATAGGAGTTGCACTACCCCCTTGCTCCATCTTATTGCTTGGATTGTTTGTGTTCTCATTTGTGGCTTGGTCCTTAGCTTCTTTGGATTTTTCCTTTTCCTTTCCTCCTTCTTCCCCTTTGTAGGTTTTTTCACACCCTTCCATTCTAGTCCTGGCTTCCGGATTGCTTCCCATTGGGGTTTTACTTGGTTTCTTGTTTGCTATGTTTCTGTGGTTCGGCTTGATAAACCCATCCTCATTCTGCTATATTTTGGTGTTTTTTGTTTCTTGTTTTTTATTGAGAGGGCATTCTCTGAATAGGTGTCCATGTTCATGGAATCTTCTGCATCTGAATGGGATCTTCTCGTAATCGATGCTTTGTATCCATTCCTCATCCCTGAATTTCAGGATTATGGCTTCTGGGAGTGCCCCCGAAACATCCATATCTACGCAGATCCTTGCATACGAGGTATATCTCCCTCTTAGCGTTGCTTCCGATCTCTTCACATATTTTCCAAGTTTTTTCCCTATTGATTCGAAGGTGGAGGGTATTCGGTAGTCTAGCAGCAAAGAGTACAACCACTGCTAGACAGGTACATTCTTGAAGGTTTCTTTCTCTAGGGAGAAGTTTTCCTTCCATGGCTACATGTACAGTCCTGTTGAGCTGTGGAAGTATGACCCCCACTCAAAGACTTTATCCATGTCCTCCAGATAAATGAATATTTTTGTGAAGAAGTCTTTCGAACCTAGGTGGAGTTCCACTTCCCCGCTTGGCTTCCAATGATATTTTATTTAGTTGCACAACGTTTTTTCTGTGGGCCACAAACCCAGGAACTTGCAAATTAGTGCATGCGTCTTCATCTGGTCCCGGAAGAGTTGCGTTTGTGGGTCTTCTAGTATCACCTTAGGTATCAGTGTTGTTTTAGGTTTACACAGGTTGTGCCCTTCTACCCCATTGAGGTTTTCTGGTTCTTGAGCTTCATTCTGGGTTTCTCTGGCTTCTTCCCCCATGTGATCAATTTTTTCCGGGTTGCTTTCCTAATTTTTTTCGGTCCTGAACCCAAGGTGCTCGTCACTGGTTCCTTGAAACCTCTGCCTCGTGGGCCTTTCCCCCTGTCCACCACTACCTTCTTGTATGAGGGGGGTCCATTACTGCCCCCTTTGCTAACCATGTTGTGCTCTGCTGTGTCTGCGACTGTCAAACCCTAGCTTTCTCTTTCCCTACGATGCGCCGTCCTTTGCACCTTCAATTCAATTTCTCGCAAGATACCATATGTTCAATTTTTGTAATAATAATATTTTCTCTTGCCTTTTATTGATATAGTACATTTTTTTACTTTTAATTAGGGATTTGTATGTATTGATTTCATCGAGTTTGAAGGACTCATTAGAAGCATCCCTGATGGTTTTCCTAGAATTTTACGTTCTTTAAATAAATAAAAACTTAATAATGCTCACTTTATAGTTGTAGATATGAATAAATTTTAACGCATTTATGTTTGCGTGGGTATGAATCAAACTCGTTAAAATTTACAAGATATTTGAATTTTACATATGTAAAGTTTAATCTTAAAAAGATGTTAAAATTCTATATATATATGTATTTTGTTTCTCATTTTCTAGTTAAATCTTTATGGATATTAAAGTTTCAATATTGTGTTAAATATACTCATATAATTACTAGCACAAATTAAATTAGTAATTTCAATATTATAGTTATTCCAATACGAGCAAAGTTGTCTCGTATTGGCCTCCAATTTTATTGAAATAAAATTTAAAATGTATTATTATATGGATATATTGTAATCTAAAATAGTTTATATATTTTTTGAATATATAATATTGACATTCCCAACTTGACATTTCATACAAATTTGGGTAAATTTTTAGCCTAATTTTGATAAATGAAATTTAGCCTTAGTGAATAATAACAACCATTATCATTATTAATTTAAAATAATGAATAAATACTTTATTTTCATGAACTTCACATATGGAGAAACTTATTTGACACTTCCCTTCATTTTGATAATGGTACCTAAGGTAAACTAGATTATGCAAGAGGCTTTACCAACACAAAGCTTAATACCATTACAATAATATATTCATTAAGAATTCAACATTTCATTTCCCTAACTTAAACATTGAAAAAAAACATAACACTCCTTTGATAACTATACCATGTAAGCCTAATTGACTATAAATAAATATTATTATTAATAACTAATACATAT
>ML800546.1:221296-255165 GCA_009831015.1 Picea engelmannii
TCCAAAAAAGGAATTGAGAACATGGCTTTTCCAATAAGAGAAATGGATTATTTTTTTGGGTTCAAAGCCCCCTCAAAGTTTCCCTTTCCTTGTAAATAAATAACTAGGAATGATGGGGAATTTTCTTCTGCCAACACACACATGCAGTTTTTCTTATTCGTAACTTGTGGTATTCTAGATTTGTAATTTGTGGTTTGATAAAACGTGTTGAGGTGGGATGACCACGTATGAGAAATGAGGTTCATTTTCACATCAATTATATTAATAAATAGAAGATATCGTGGAGAAGTTGACCATGTGTACATTGATGGACCATTTAAATAAAAACAAGGGAAAGTGAGGTTAGCAGTAGCATATTGTGAGTAATTGAATTTGTGATTTTGAAAGTTAAAGCAAAGCTAAGCCAATTAAGCAATGGAAACATGGAAATAAGTTGGTGAAGTAAGATTAAGGAGTTGTGATTGCAAGAGGGGATTAACATAGATGTATAATTGAAGTTTGTGTTTTTGGTTGTTTGTTATAGTGATGTAGAGCTTTTATTGGTGAGAAGAATTATGTTTGGTTATTGATAAAGATGGTATAATAGTACAGAAAAAGAAAGACAAGTGACAATAAAGATGGTATAATCGTAGAAAAAGAAAGACAAATGACAACAACAATTGTAGGAGATTTGGGGTGTAAGGAATGAGAGTCTGAATTTTGTTCCTCTTCATAAATATATTATATTATCTCATATTTTAGATTTGTGATTTGTCATTTGATAAATCATGTTGAGGTGGGAAGACCATGAATGAGGAATTAGGTTGGTTCACACATCAATCATATTAATAAATAGAAGATAACGGGTGTTTCCCATGTGTACATTGATCAACCATTAAAAAAAATCATGGGGAGGTGAGGTTAGAAATAGCATATCATGAGCAAATGGAAATGTGGAAGTGAATTGGAGGAAAAGGATTGAAGAGTTGCAATTGATGTAGGAGGTTATAATCAAACCATTAAGATTGATGTGTAGTCGAATTTTTTGTTTTTGGTTATTTGTTGTGATGGTGTAGAGCTTTCATTGGGGAGAAGAACTAGATTTGGAAATTGAAAAATATAACATAATAGTAGAAAAGCAAGACAAGTGACAACAACAAACAAGGGTAGTGGATGCTAATGCACCCATAGACGTGGCTTAGAATAGAACAACATGTTTCTTGTTATGTCAACTCTTATTTTCAAGGAAGAGTGTAGATGAATACAAGTAGAGATCCTTCTTAATTGTGGATTGATGAAGTACCGAGAGAGGTCAAAAATATATTGAGAGGCAAACTTTTGGTGCTTAAAAAATCAGGGTTAGAATGGATCTATATTGAAAATTAAATATTGATATAACTAGAATACTTTAGGGAAATATGAATTTCAAATCGAAATGGGGAAGGAGGACTGTAGAGTTGTGCTTGATGTAGGAGGTCATCGTGAAACTACTAACATAGTGCAGTTGAAGTTTTTGTCCAAGTTGGTCTCTTGTGGTGGGCTTGGACTTGAATTGTGAGCCTAAATCTCATTGATGAGAAATGTTATATTTGGTGATTTACAAAGAGACTTAACCAACAAAAAATAATACTCTACATGCAACACCTTCAATGAGAGACTTAACTAGCACTACTACAATACATTGTTATAGTGTCATCTTCAACATCATTGTGCAATGTATCTTTTGAAAACAAAATTAAGTCTAGATGGTGTTTGACATGAGCATTTGGGGGCATCATATTTGGAGTCAAATTTGTGTCGAAACAAACTCCAACATCATAGTTTTCAACAGGCTCCCTTGTTAGTGTTGTCATAGTGATAAAATCTGCATCATTGAACTGTACATGACACCATCAATGCATTATAGATGCTTCAGAAAACCATGTTTAGTGTCTCGAATGTGTTGTCTTTGCACAAATCATGTGTTGTTTGGGTCAAAGTAGCATCATGTTGCATTACTGTCACGTTGATATTGTCTACATGGCTTTCATATTTGCATCAAAATCAGAACCTTGTCGTCTTGTGGGTGTCAAATTTGTGTTGTATGACATCAACGTTTTATTGTAGTAAAGTTACATCTATGTCAAAAATTGTGTTGTGTTGCATCGAAGATATGTCATATTGACTCAAGTTGCATCATGTTAAGGTCAATGTTGTGTCAATATTGTGAGGTGATTATTATTAATTATTTAGTGATTTTTAAAGTTATTTAATTAATTATTAATTAGATTATTATTATTTTTTTAATTATTATTATAATTTGTATTAATTTAATTATTGTTATAATATTTAAATATCGATGAGATTGATGATTAGTATGTGTTTTACATGAGAATAAAAACCATGTATATTTAAACACGATTATTGTTGGAGATACTTCACACACATCTAGGATTTATTTTTCCTAAGGTTTTCCCTATGTTTATTAATCATTATCCAGTCTCCTATAGTTTAGGGAGAATATTCCTCTAGGATAACATTCTCTTCATTTCACACTTCAGTTTGATCACTTGAGTGGAGTCTACTAGTCTAGATGCCACATTGGGATTATCACCATGCAACATTGAGATCATCACCAACTAATGCGCATTGTCCTTGGGATCATCACCATACTAGCACATTACTCATGATTCCCTTATCTCCTCACTTCACTCTGTTTCAGTCAGTTAACTGGAGATTGAGAGACTAGTTAACTCAGACTAGGTGGCAGATCACTCTCGTAACTTCCTGAGAGACTAGACTAGGTGGAATATTACTCCCATAACTATTGGTGTGTGTCCAAATCATTCTAGACCACCATTATGGTGCATTGGCTTCTCCTCCAGTGTGCATTAGTTGAGTTATACAGAGTATATCATGTGTAAATTATCATTCATTCATTTGGTTAATGAGAATTCTTCCATTCTTTCTCTCGTGCTTCTCTTTTCTCATATTTTCTCTATAAATTGTGTATGTCATTTTCTAGCTAGATCTTTTCTATGCAGGTTCAACACATTTACATGGTATTAAATCCGAGGAACTCCTAGGGAAAAGACACACCAAACTATTTTTGCAGGTACTGAATATTAAAGACAACGGAAAAATGGAATTTCCAAAAGAATTCATTCTTACACCGTACAATTTCTTTGAATAAAAGGAGAAGATGATAATGCATCTTCGAGGCAGATGATTATACAGGTTAACCATGAACAAAGAAATTGAACCAACATCAGCCATAGAAAAATCCAAGTATCTAAATCGAATGGATGAAGTGTTTGGAACTATTTGCAGTCTCATTTCTCTTGAACTCCTCTTTCACATATCCTCCTGTAAAACTCCCAATGAATCTTGGAACACATGGAAAGGTTTTTTGGAAAACAGGACGAGATGAGGGGAGAGATGCTCGAGGTATAATTGCTCACTTTGGATCCAAAAACCTTCGACAATCTCCAATATTTCTTTACCAAATATAAGGATTTGTTGTCGCAAATCAAGGCTTGCGGGGTTGATAAATCTAAGGAGGAGAAATAAATGGTTCTTACCATTCTCTCCAAACTTGGTCCAGAATACTCAGTGTTTGTATCTAAATTTCATTCAGTTAGGCTCACCTCTGGAGCCACCTGGACGATGCCCTGTCTTGAATCCTTTATCGAGTCTCTGACACAAGAACAGAACAAGATCATCAATATGGGAAAAATCAAAGGCCCAATATCACATGCACTTACTGTGAAAGATGGTAGTGGTCATCAATATCATAAATCTAAAGATAAAGACAAAAGGAAAGAACATGCAAATTAAAATAAGGAAGGGTACTCAAAACCCTTCAACGATGCCTCTGGATCCAAAGGTGGAAAGGGAAGAAAAGAGGAGATATGCACTTATTTCCATTAAGTATTCCATCTAGAATCCACATGTATGCAGAAACAGATAGATCTAATGGCCCAAATACTTCAGAAAAACAACCTTGGATATCACATCCTTGAGGGTGCCAAGAAGAAGAAGCCAGAAGATCAAAATCCAAAGAAAGGAAATTCTAGCCATGCTTTGATTGTCATCGACGCCTCTCCTAATGATTGGATTGTAGATTCAACATCATCACACCACATGGATGCCACAAAAGAAGTATAATATTCATTGGATGCATGCAAAGGTCCTCCTATTCTGATGGGGGACAACTCTCCAATTGAGTTCACTGACAAAGGAAGAATTGAATTCACAAACGAAAGCTTCGATAATGTGCTACATGTTCCCAAATTCTCCATCAATCTTCTCTCTATGTATTAGATGACAAAATATGGAACCAGAAAGCGAGTCATATTCACACCTAATGCAATGGATATCTATGACATGCAAAACAATTCTAGGGTTGTTACCAGTGAGGTAAATCATCAATCTAGACTTTACACATTTTCTGAATTTATTGAACCAGATTCTGCATTACTTCTTACTCATGTTGATGAAAGTAGTAGGATATGGCACAAAATGTTTGAGCATTTAAATTTCATAAATATGAAACAACTTAGCAACAAGGGAATGGTTGATGGTATACCTGACATCCACTTCTCCAAATGAGTTTGTGAGGGATGGGTTCTTGGAAAACACCCTCAAGAGAAATTCGACAAAGCAAAGACTTAGAAGGCTTCATTTCCTTTAGATATGATCCATAGTGACCTAATGGTCCATTTTCCCTATCCATCAATCAGTAAAGAAAGGCACGCTCTCATTTTTGTTGATGATTTCTCATGCTTCACATGGATTTTATTTCTCAGGAAAAAATCAGAGGTCTTTCAACACCTCAAATATTTCAAATCCCTTGTTGAGACACAGTCAGGAAAGAAAATAAAAGTCCTCTAAACAAATAACGGGGAAGAGTCTATCAACCATGAGATACAAAATATTTGACATGAGGTAGGTATTCAGTTGCAACACATGGTTCCCTATACTCTGCATCAAAATGAAGTTGTTGAGCGGAAAAATGGATCTCTAAAAGAGATGACATCTTGAATGCTACATGCAAAGTCACTTCCACATAGATTATGGACTGAAGTACTTAATTTTGCAACCTATATCCAAAACAAATATCCCCATATATATGTCAAGGATAAGACCCCCTACAAGGCTTGGAGCGACCTCAAACCGAAAGTGACCCACTTCCGTATTTTCGGTTCACATGCATGGGCTAGGATTCCCTCTGAGAAGAGGAAGGCACTTGATCCAGAGAACACAGAGTGTATTGTTTTTAGATACCCTGACGTTGTGAAGGGATACATGCTCATTGATATTTTGTCGAACTGGATCATCATTGAGCATAATTTCCAATTCGAGGAAAGTGTCTTGCATGTACCTCAACAGCCGCATGCAGACACTTTTGTTCTTCCACCTGTCAGAGATGATGAGCATGCACATGCTAACTCTTCTTCATATAAGAGTTTTGATTCAAAGGATTCAAATGATCCATATATAGAGTCAGTATAGTCAGATGAAGATTTAGTGCATGCATATGCATAGGCAGAGCAGAGGCCCAAGTGGGCCAAGAATACTCTTTAGGATGCAAGAGATCTTGTTGTGGATCCAACTGCTACTAGGAGGACTTGATCTAATTCCAAGGAGCCTCCTCTTGCACTCACTTCCATAGAACCGATGCCACCCATGCATATTTTCTTGGTTTAGTCTTCAGATCCACGGTCCTATGGTGAGGCTGTTGGAAATCCCTTTTTGGAATCTTCCATGCAAGAGGAGTACAATTCCCTCCTCAAAAACCAAACTTGGGATCTAGTTCACCTTTCTTCGGGAAGGAAACTTGTCAGGTGCAGATGGGTCGATAAGACCAAGAGCGCAACAGATGGATAGGTTAGCAGATACAAAGCTAGGCTAGTGGAAAAGGCTTTCAGTAGGTGCATGTCATTGACTATGATGAGACCTTCGCTCGAGTAGTGAAGATGGATTCCATACATTTGTCACTTTCCATTGCAGCAGCCAAAGGATGGGAAGTCCATTAGATCGACGTGAAGAATGCATTTCTTCACAGAGATCTCTCTGAGGATATCTATATGGAGCATCCCCAGGGATTTATGTAGGATTCATCTTTGGTATGTCGACTGAAGAAGTCTCTTTATGGACTCAATTAGGATTTGAGGGCATGGTATTCCAAGATGGAATCCTACCTATTTTCACAGAACTTTGTACATTGTAAGTCAGAAACGAATTTTTACATGCCCAGGATGGTTGATTCACTTCTACTCCTAGTTCTGTATGTTGATGATTTCTTGATCACCAGTTCCTTGAATTTAGTGATTGTTGTAGTCAAGAGGATTCTGCATGACATGATATTGATGAAGGACATGGATCCGCTACATTTCTTCCTTGGACTCAAGATCAGTCAAGATGCATCAGACATCAAATTGTCTTAGGCCAAGTATGTACGAGACCTCCTTGAGACATTTCACATGAAAAACTGTAAGTCTTCCCCGAATCCTTTCTTATCAAGATTCAGACTTGAGGATGGCGGGGACACTCCATTGGTTGACAACAAACTGTACAGATAGCTAGTGTGGATCTTGTTGTATCTCACACACTCCAGACCAGACCTCTCCCATGTAGTTGGAGCAGTCTCCAGGTTCATGTAGGAGTCGCTTGAGCTACATTGGAAGGATGAAAAGTGTATCCTTCAATACATATAGGGAACCATCACCTTTGGGATTCACTATGAACCAGAATCTACATTGGACCTCACCGGGTTCACTAATTCTGACTGGACTGGAGATAACATTGATCATAGTTCCACATCTGGTTACTCACTCAGGCTTGGTTCTGAGCCTATCTGTTGGTTGAGAAAGGAGTAGGCTATTATTTCTCTATATTCGATCGAGGCAAAGTACAGAGGGGTAGTTAACATAACCATTCAATCTATGTGGCTACAACATCTTCTCACTAAGTTGGGCATTCAATTTCATCGATCGATAGTCATCTAGTGTGAGAACCATAACACTTTGAAGTTCTGTAGAGATCCAGTTCAGAGGCAGCGAATGAAGAACATTGATATCCACATGAACTAAATCTGATACTTAGTACATGAGGGTATCATCGACCTGCATTTTTTTCCTTTAGCATAATAGACTGCATACATCTTCACCAAGACCTTCATTGAGCAAAAGTTCCATTCTATGCGTAGTCGTTTTGGAGTGAAGGACATAGTTTCCTAGAAACTGTTAGTTCTTCTTTTTACATACNGGGGGGGGGGGGATTCCCATGAGGTTTTCCCTCTTTCCTTGTTCATTTTAGTGCATCTTTTACATTTGGGTACCTAACATGGCCTCATTGTCAGGACCCATTCTTTATTTTCACCATAGTGATGTTTAGGGGGGGTGTTGGAGATATTTCACACACACCTAGGATTTATTTTTCCTAAGGTTTTCCCTATGTTTATTAGTCATTATCCAATATTCTATAGTTTAGGGAGAACAATCCTTTAGGAGAATATTATCTTCAGTTCACACTTCAATTTGATCAGTTGAGTGGAGTCTAGATGCCACATTGGGATTATCACCATGAAACATTGGGATCATCACCATCTAATGTGCATTTCCCTTGGGATCATCACCAGAATAGTGCATTACTCATGATTCCTTGATCTCCTCCTCACTTCACTCTGTTTCATTCAGTTAACTGAAGACTAAGATACTAGTTAACTCAGAGTAGGTGGCAATTCACACCTGTAACTGCCTGAGAAACTAGACTAGGTGGAAGTTTACTCCCATAACTGTTGGTGTGTGTCCATATCACTCTATACCACCACTATGGTGCATTGTATTCTCCTCCAGTGTGTATTAGTTGAGTTATACAGAGTATATAATGTGTAAATTATCATTCATTCATTTGGTTAATGAGAATTCTTCCATTCTTTCTCTCCTGCTTCTCTTTTCTCACATTTTCTTTACAAATTATGTATGCCATTTTCTAGCTAGATCTATTTTGTGCAGGTTCAACACATTTACAATTATGAAATTTTATTCACTAACATTCAATCAATTTCACACCATGAAGCAAAAAACCATGTATATAAAAATACAATGATTAAATTTTAAATTAAAATGTAAAATAACCATGTAATTTTTTTAATGTTTGTAAACAAGTGATGAATGTAAACTCAAGGAAATTTTAACTTTATATGAAACATTGGATGAAAAAATATGTACACATACAAGGAAATGAAATGAATTTGATATTAAGAATTGATTGTAGTGTTATGAGTTCCCTCTCCATATTCTAAACCATTCTTGTCCTAATGTTGTAAAAACATATTAAGAACACATGTTCACTAATATAATAAATTACTAACATTTAAAGATGTGATGGAAAACATATAGGTTAAAAACTTGCCAATACCCTAATTCTTTCAAATAAATTTCATAATCATTAGTGTGGAATAATATAAAAAAAAATCCTTAGAAAAAAAGCATGTAATTTTGTTTATAAGGAAACAAAATTACATTTGTATATGATGTAGGCATTCCATCAACACCTACTGGAATATGAGAAAAGTGCAGAATTAGACTGCTGAAAAATTCTGTGGAGAGTCCAAAAAGGATGACATGTTACCTTCTCATCTAGAGGGAGTCATGCATTTGCATTTATATTCATCAGAATTAGAAAAAAATTCTTCAGTACTAGACTATATATTTCTTCCTTCCATATGCATAAAATTTAAACAAAGAGTATTTTCTGTTCAGAGAGTGGTCCAAGGGTTGTGAAGAATTTTTTTTGTGCCATTCGGGTCCTCTTCCTTGATTTGATAGCTTCCTCTGTCAAGGTCCAGAGCAACCTTGGAGAGTTGATCTACTTCCTTGTTGTGTTCTATGTACACATGAGTGAAAGAAATGTGTGAAAAGCTTGATTGGAGTCTGTTGATTTCATCATGTATAGGAAGAAGAGTGTGGTTTCTCAATATGTGGGTGCCCTTCATTATATTAATGGTGAATAGTGAATATCCAAAAATATTCAACTGTCTGATATGTTTTTTAAGAACGAGCTGGAGCAAAAGAAATAAATCCATCATCTCACTATAGTTATTAGTTTTCTCCCCTAGGCCTGCAGGGAATGAGAGAGTTTCCTCCTCAGAGAGGTGGAGGATTCCCCTTGCTCCTTCGATTGATGGTGTGCCTTGATACAACCCATCAAAGAAATCATAGGGAATGATTATGTTAATGACTGGAGGAAGAGATACTCTAGTCTGGGAGGGGACAATGTTTTGTTGAGGATAGATTGAGAAAATGGAGATAGTAGAGATGGTAGTGTGAGATGGTGCTCCTTCCTTGTCATCAAATATTGCATGATTCTAAGCAAGCCAAATTTCCCAACAAACAATTAAAGGTATTTCCTTATACTTTTGATTGTGTTGGCTGGTGATTCAAGAGTGAAAAACCTTCGAGATATGTTCCCCACCCCAATCAAGTTGAGGTCCCAAAGAGTGAATAATATATGTACAAATAGACCGAGTGTAAGTACAATGTATGAACAGATGATTGTTGATATATTCATCCATTTTACAGAGGGCACATCTACCAGGGCTTGTGAAATATCTTTTTTAAATATTTTCCCAAGTAGGGGATTTGTTTTGAAGAAGGATCCACATAAATAACTTCAATTTGGGGGGGCAGATTAATTTCCAAAGCAACTTTCCCCACCAAAGGGTGGGGGGGGGTTCAGGTTCTTAGCTTGGACCAATGCAAGATATCCTTGTCTAGGTGTATATTAACCCCAGGGCTGAATGACCAAATGAGATGATCCTCCTGGTCAGAAATACAAACAAAATATATTTTTAATGAGTGTGCATAGGTTGTCCATTGGGGCACAAATTAATCCTCCAATCCCAACTCCTCCCCTATGAGCCATATCATGGAGCCAAAATCAAGGTATTTGTTCCCAACTTAGTTTAAGAAAAATATGTCTCTTTGATTTAAGGAACAAATAAGAGATTTTGGGAGAAGGTGATGATTTGAGCATCCAATCCACATATCTTTACCAATCAAAATTTTAGCTCCATTTTCCACTTTCCAAATAAGCCAATCACCAATTAAGGGAAAGGAATTTGTGAAGGATTTCCAAATAACTGTCCCTTTTTTAGAGGACTTGTTTGTGGATCGAATCCACTCTATGCAGAGAGAGGAAGATGGGACATATTTTTCTTTTATGATTCTATGCCACAATCCATCCCCATCCACCAATATCTAGGCATTTTTTGTAGCCAAAGCCTTGGCGAAGAGAGAAATGTCTTTGAGCCCCAAACCTCCTTGTTCCTTTGGTTTTGTGATGATTGTTTTTAGGCCAACACCAAAGGCTTGGAACCCTCCTTCCCAACCCAAATAAATCTAAAGGAAGATTGACTAATTTTATGCAGAAATCCTTTGGGAACCCATGCAAGAGAGGTCTAGTACAATGGTATGGATTCAATAACAAATTTTAATAGAACAAGTCTCCCATCCCTTGAAATCCACCAATTGCACCATGAGTGTATCATATTTTCCACCTTTTTGATGAGCTAGGTCCAATAGGTTTTTTTGAATCCTTTTTCCTTTAAAATGAAGCCCAAGTATTTTAATCCCATTTCAGGGATTTTGATTTGGTTATCTAAGAGAGCATAAACTATGGTATTTTCCCTGTTGTTTAGACCCCAAGCAATGAGAGTCGATTTTCCCATATTGATCTGCATTCCTATTGAAAGGCAAAAGGAGTGAAGGATGGATTTTAGATTTTCTAGATATAGAAGAATGTCATCACAAAAGATGAGGATATCACCAACAAATAGAAGATGTGTTAGAGAGAAATTTGTGGATATTTTTATTCCTTTGAAATGTCCTTGTGAAATAGCATCTGAAATAATCCTACTGATACTATCAACCACCAAGAGAAAGAGAAGTGGGGAAAGGGGTAAGCCCTGCATGATCCCTCTTTCAGCCTTGAAGAAGGGGGAAGTGGAGCCATTGATGAGTATGGAAAAGGAAGTGTTGGTGATGCAATTAAGGATCCAGGTAACAAAGGAGTGTGAAAAATCCAGATGGATGAGAAGAAGTCTGATGTAGAGCTAGTTGACCTTATTAAATTGTTTTTCTAAATCTAATTTATATATAATAGCCTTTTTCTTCCCCAGGTGGATGGAATGAATCCCTTCTTGTGGTAATCCAATGGTTTGGTGGATTTTCCTGCCTTGGAGGAAGCCAAATTGTTCCCCAAAAATATTTTCAGAGAGGATTTATTTTATCCTGAAAGCAAATGATTTTGGAAATAATTTTATAAATATTGTTTCAAAGGGAAATTGGCTAGACGTGATCAAAGGAATGAGGATCATCCACTTTAGGAATGAGGGCTATGGATGTGGAGTTGAAAGGGGCCAAAATTTGTCCTGTGGTTTTGGAATATTCGATAGTCTTCATAAGATCATGCGCCAAAATGTCAGAGGTGCCTGCATAAAATTTAGTAGTGAACCCACCTGGGCCTAGGATTTTGTCCTTTTGAAAACTATGTAGGGTCCTTTGAATCTCATCCCTAGAGACCGCCACTATCAAAAGGTAATTTTGTTCTTGATCCAAAAAGATGGGGAAAAGACTAGCTACCCTAAGGATAACATCAATGGTGGCTCTTGTGTCCATAGAGAAGAGAGATTTGAAGTGTGAAATACCTTCCTCTGCAATTTATTTGAAATTTGTTTACATCGTCCCATCATTCCTCTAGATCGACTAGATTTTTTTTTGGACTTTCCTCCCTTTGCAAAGTGGTGAAAATACTTGGTGTTTTGATCACCTTCCTAGAGCCATAGAGATATACTCTTTAGGTGCCATTACTTTTCTCTTCCTAGAAGAATGGAACTTCTTTCCTTTTCTAAATGAATGATTTTTTTTTTTGTTCCTTAGTGAAAGAAAGATCCACTTCTTTTTCCTTCCAAGTTTGTAGTTGAAGATCAATATCCAGGAGGCCCTGATTTTCCTTAATCTTCTATTCCTCATGCCAGGATATGGTGGATTTGTTCACCTTTTTCAGGTTGGTAAGGAATTGCAAAGGAGGGTACTCTACTAGGGATTCCATGTCTCTTTGAGGAGATCTAAATAACTTTGATCCTCTAGCCAAGTAGAATTAAACTTGAAGGGGTTGGGGGGGTTTTGAGGATCAGGGGAAAGTTTGAAGAAGATGGGAGAATGATCCAAGAGTCCACCAAAGGTGAACCATTGATGAAAGGAGTAATTTTCCTAGATAAAGGATTTGGAGATGGGGAATTTGTACATCCACTTGACAATTAGAGAGTCCCCAACACACATATTCCTCCAAGTGGGGGCATGTTTGTTTGGCTATATGTCCAACATATTTGAGTCTTATAGGCCCTTAATGAATAATTCCGCTAGTGGATCAATTTAAGTGGAGGGCCCCTACATATTGCATGATCCCAGAGTGAAGTTCATATTTCCACCTATGATCACATTCATGTTTGCATTATTGATTGTGTGTTGTCATTGATGGCAACATGAGTCAAACATGTACAGTAATCAGAGAAAATGAAGATCGCCTTGGGGTAGAGGAAGCTCACCTTGTGGAAAAAGCAATTCATGATAATTGTTGATCACAATAGGATCAACAATGATCCTATGATTCTAAATCTCAGGACAGGTAGCATGGAGGGAATCCATGTACAGAAGGAGTAATAAAGCACAAGGAATTAAGAGCTCGGGAGGGTTAGCGACTGAAGATATGTGCATAAAATAATGCACAAATAGTTATTAAAATCTCAAGAGATATAACGATGAAGATATCATAATAAAAAAACATTAATAGAAGTTGAGAAGGGAAAGCGCATTGCAGAACGCGATAGGGATTGAATTCCCAATAGATCAAAAATCTTGGTTCAGTTGGAATCCAAGTATAAACCCAAAATATTAGAAGAGATAATGCACATGAGGCTCAGAAGAGATGATGTATAGGAGCCATCCATTATCATTTCGGGATAGTCCAGGACCGTCAGATTGAGAGGAAGTCAGAGGTTGGGAATAATTAGATCTCAATCGACAGATCTGAAGCAGGAGCTTCGAGAGGTTTTCCAATTATTAAGATCAAGGAAGGACATGAGTCATCTGATCTAAGAAACATTTCGGGAGTTATATTGATCGTCCAATCAAAATAAAATGGAAGGATAGAATAAGCAAGGCCAAAGGCTCGAGATCCTGAATATTCTAATTCCCAACAACCGTTGGCTCGTGTTAATTTTTTCAATTCAAAGAAGGATCATTAGATGAAGTGAAGTTACTCGAGGTTTATTTCGGGAATCTCACTTTAAGATAATTGGGAAGTGGGAAAAGTGAATAAACTGAAGTCTCGAAGGTCGAAATGAATCTGGACCATTGATCTAAGAGCTGATCACAGTCATTGGATAAAGGATTCATATGAACCCACCACCAGGAGGAGGACATGTCCCACATTAAGAGATCCACGTCAGCAAGGACATGTGGTGAAATCATATGGTGACAAGTGTCTAGGTCCAGTTGGAACTTTAGGTTACATAAGTCACGAATCTAGGTGGCACGTGGCAGCCACTCGGCCAATGCCAAGTTAGCAGTTACGCCAACAAGTTATGTCACTTTGGGAGTTTTTCCTTCAGGGGAAACTAGTGTCTACCATCACTTTACTACCTAAAGCAACGAAGGTAAAATTCAATGCTAATCGTTCATCTAAGATACTTAAGATTCTCACATAACCGTTAGATCAAAACATAGTGGAAATATGACATAAGAACTCCCATGTTGACCACTTTGGTGCTGACCAACTCCGGTGGAAATTGGAATAATAATTAACTGGACCTCCAAAGTCACGAAGTCCCGAAGTAATTATTGTTCGTCAATATCAACCTTTGATTAAGTCATAGTCATTGATCAAGTACAGTGGAAGGATAGAGTAAATCATAAATCATGAAGTAAGGCTAACCATTGATCTACTTCGGGAGTGTTCTCAACCGTTGATAAAGCATAGTGGAAGGATAGCATAAGCGAAGGTGTTAACCGATAGCAAGAGGTCACCACTGCTTATGAATTATTCGGTAGGTTATCACTCTGGAGGAATTGAACTACTTCAGAGTTCTAGTAACCCGGAGTCCCAGAGTATCAAAGCCCTGAAATAAGATCTGGACCGTTGAAAGTTATGGACACACGTCAACTCAAGATTAAGACTTCAGTGAAATTTAGTCCGAGAGAATTGGAAGTTTATAAAAAGAAAAAAAGCATGAAGTCGCGAAGTATAGGAGGAAATGACAACCATCCATATCATGATTGAATCCCGACCATTAGATAAGGATAAGAAAATTATGAGAAATGAGTCTTTTAAAAGGAATGATCAGAACATTGAAATTAAATTGTGATAAACGATGAGGATTAAAACCGTGAATTGAAGTTGCTTGAAATATAACACTTCGGAAGATATCAATTCGGAGATAACAAGATTTGGTGAAGAGAATAAAAGTTCAAGAGTGCCAAAGCCCGGAGAACACGGTCCTAGCACTGGACATATGGAGGCTAAAAGAAAAAGGGGAAGAGTTTTGAAGCACGAAACATTGGTCTCGTGATAGAGGAATAAGGGTGAAATAAGAGGCAACTCTTAAATTAATAAACCCATGGTTCTGCGCATATGTTATTATGAAAAACATGGTTCGAAGGAAGTGCCTCCATAGAACACGATTTTTGCAACATTTGCAGTGACAGGGTTTTATCCAGAACAAAATAAAATGCAAAACAAGGGATTTGAAGTCTTTAAATCAAACTAATAATAATAATAATAATAATAATAATAATATAAATTATTATTATTAATTCAAATGAAGAGGTGTAAGAAGAGGTGTGATGGTTCAAACGAAGAGACATAATGCTTCAAACTCATACCTATTGGGAGAACATATAAAGAAATAAGTATGGTGAACAAAAGAAGTAGTTGAATTTGTTGAAGTATATATATTTATATATAATGGATTGAATGAAGGTTCATTCTATTAGGTTGGTGCATGTTTACAAGTTGGGACTTGTATGAGGATTGGATTCCTCACATCTCATTTGGATATGAGATCAACAAGTTGGGACTTGTTATGAGGGTTGGATTCCTCATTTCTCATTTGGATCTGAGAACTACAAGCTGGGTCTTGTAACATAGAGTTGGGTCTCTCATAATTGTTTGAATATGAAGATTAATCTTATGTATTCATTCAAGTTAAATAAATAAATAAAATATTTATTGTTTTATATATTGGTTGATAAATTGAAATAAATATATGTTGTTCAATTAATTTATGAAAAGTGGAAAATTGTCCAAAGTTTTGTGACATTGATTTACCCCCCCCCCCTTCCTCTCAGTCTTAAGTGTACATTTCAACAATTGGTATCAGAGCGAGTGACTCCAACACATTTTAAACACTGTAAGGTAGATTATGAAGAAATGGGTGGACAAATTGTTATCTCCACAAAAACTCCCTTATTTGATGGAACAAATTATTCATCATGGAGGGAAAATAGGAAAAGATATATGAAGTCAAGAGGATCTAGAGTTTTGGATTCGATAGTAATTAAGCCTTGGCACTTAACTAATTCAACTTGAGAAAAACCAAAAATGAAAAGGAAGCAAGGAGAAACAATTCATTAGACTTGAAAGCAATCTAGGATGGATTGTTAGACCAAGTCAAAGAAAAGATGAGACACTACAAATCTGCAAAATAATTATGGCTCCACCTAGAAAATAGTTATTAGAATGAAACACAAGAAGAAGAGAAATCCTATCAAAGTAAGGAACAATACTCAGATAAAGAGGATTCATGTTAGAATAAAGAACAAAACTCAGAAGAAGAGAATTCTTATCAAGATAAGGAACAAGATAAAGAAAAGGAGAATTCCAATCAGATTGAAGAACATAATAAAGAGAAATAGATTTCTAATCAGAATGAAATGAAGGACTTAATTCAATATTCAGTCAACAATGAAGAAGACAACCTCATCAAAGAATTGAGGAATACCTTAGTAGTCACTAAAGAAAAAGTGCATAATCTTAAGACTAATGTTACAGTTGCAATAGAAGAGATTCATATGGAACCAAGAAATTATATACATATTAAAGTTCACATGGAGGATCTTAACAATGTTGAGTACACAACTATGTGCACTCTAGAATATTTGGAGAAATTTCAACAAAAATATATGTTGCTACTACAACAGTTAGATCAATCTAACCATGAAGAGCATGAGCACAAGATTCAGTTAGAAAACAAAGAAGATTTGATCAAAATATTGAAAATTGAAGTTGCTAATCTAACAAAAGAGATGGAAGAATTAAAGACACATGACAATAAAATAAAATAAGTACTAAAAGAAACAGAAGAATTGGTTAATAGTCTAAAAACTCAACTTGAGGAAACTAAAGAAATTGAAGAATTCTTGAAGATCCAGTTAATTAGGAAAGAAAATTCTTACCACATGTTGGATTTGGAAATCATCAACTTCAAAAAGATAAATGAAAGTAATAATGCATATCTAATGACTCAAATTGAAGAAGCTAAGAAAAAGGAAGAAGCCCAAAAGATCCAAATAACTAAAAAGGAAGAATCGTGCCAAATGTTTGAATTAGAAGCCATCAACCTCAAAAGGATTCAACTAGAAAATGAGGAAGAAATCAAAATATTGAAAACTAAAGTTGTTGATCTAATAAAATATATGGAATGACAAAACTGTTAAATTCAAAGAAGTCTTGGATGAGACAGAAAAAATTGTCATCAATATAAAGACTCAACTTGAGCATGCTAAGGAAGTGGAAGAAGCCCCGAAGATTCAGTTGACTAAAAAGGAAGAATTATGTCACATGTTGAAATTAGAAATATTCAATCTTAAAAAGATGAATGAAAAGAAAAATAAAACTATCGATTTCCAGAATAACTCAGCTATCCTAGATTAGATTTGGAACATTCAAAGATCAGTTGATGACAAAATTGGTCTTGGATACAATAAGAAAGAAGACAGTGACAAATGGAACTTTGTTAAGGAAGGAAGCTATAGAATTAAAAAGGAAGAAGAAAATCAAAAGACATATCTCTCAAGTCAAAATAAATTCAAGAATGGAAACACCTTCAATGGCTATTTCTTTCCTTTTCATAACTTTGGCCATAAAGAAATGGATTGCAAGAAAATCCAAAAACTCAATTAGATGTTGGAGATGAAATTTTGTTGGGCACACACCAAACTTTTGTCATACAATGATATGTTACAACTGTGATAAGTTTGGGCACAAATCCCAAAGCTGCAGGAGTTCAAAAAGTCAATCCTTAAATAATTCATTCAATTCAAGGAGAAAACCTAATAAAATTTGGGAAAATAAAGGAGATGAAAACTATCCAAAAACACAATTAGAAAGAAAAGGTCCAAAAAGCAGAATATCTCATAGAAAAATATGGAGAAGAAAATCTGAATGAGAGAGCAAGAAAGATGCTCTTGCACCTGAAAATGAAGAAATTAATAACAAGAAAATGATGGATGAAGGTCCTAATAAGGAATGTGAAATAGATCAAGCTCAAGAAAGGGAAGTCCCTATAGAAGAATATGACACAATCTTGATGATGTCATAATCCTTTAGCCAAAGAAATAAAAATCATTGATAGGGGGAGTTGTATAATACAAGAAGGATAAAATGGACAAAGGAGAGCATCACCTTAAGGGGAGTATAACCTCAAAGTGAACAATAAAAGATCCTTTTTGTCATTTTTGTAAAAAGGCAGAGAACATAAAAGTAGTAGAGAAGTTCAAGGGGTATCATTAAGAAAAGATCAATTGATAACAAAATGGGTATTAAATCAATTGGTATCAATCCTCAATTGATATTCCAGTGAAATATCAAAGAAGAATAAGAATAAGATCAAAAATATCATTAAGATTCATACTCTTGTTCTATTTGACAAAGGAAAGTCAGTAAAAACTTAGGGGGGGTATTTTGGTTATCAAATAATAAATTAATTAGATTAAGGTTTGAAAGACTTGATCATTACAAATGGGTATCACTACAAGTTGGTATCAAGAAGACTACTTATTTGAACACAAATATCCCAATGGAATGAGATAAGAAGTTAGTGAATTCACAGGGCGGGGGGAAATAATTAGAGCCTCACTCTTTGTCATTGATGTCAAAGGGAGAGAGAAGCAGTAAAATAAAGTTAAGCAAAAAACAAAATTTCTATCAGATAGAAAAGAATATCAATGGTAGAGGGAGCAAAGGAATGAACTCATTTTAGTTTTACATATATGTTTCCCTCAATGAAAAAGGGGGAGATTTTTGGCATTATTGATTTTGTGTTGTCATTTATGGAAACATGAGTCAAACATGTACAATAATCAGATAAAAGGAAGATCACCTTGGGGAAGAAGCAATTTGTGATCACTGTTGATCACAATAGGATCAACAATGATCCTATGATTCTAAATATCAGGAGAGGTAACATGGAGATAATTCATGTACAGAAGGAGTAACAAAGCACAAGGAATTAAGAGCTCAGGAGGGTTAGCGACTGAATATCTGTGCATAAAAGAATGCACAAAAAGTTATTAAAATATCAGGAGACATAGAGATGAACAAATCAAGAGCAAGAAATGTTAATCGAAGCTCAGAAGGGAAAGTGCATTGTAGAAACATGGTAGGGATCGAATTCCCAATAGATCAACAATATTGGTTTAGTTGGAATCCAATTATAAACCAAAATATTAGAAGAGATGATACACATGAGGCTCAGAAGAGATGAAACACATGATCCATCCATTATCATCTCGGGACAGTCTAGGACTGTCATATTGAGGGGAAGTCAAAGGTTGCAAAGAATTATATCTCAACCGACATATATGAAGCATGAGCTTCGAGAGGTTTTTCAACCATTAATATGAAGGAAGGACATGAGTCGTCTGATCTAAGAAACATTTCGGGAGTTATATTGATCATCAGATAAAAATAAAATGCAAGGATAGGATAAGAAAGGCCAAAGGCTCAAGTAACCGAATAGCCTAATTCCTGACAACTATTGGATTGTGTTAATATTTTTGCGTCAAAGAAGGATCATTAGATGAAGTCAAGTTACTTGAGGTTTATTTAGGGAATCTCTCTCTGGGAGAATTGGGAAGTGGAAAAAGCAAATAACTTGAATTCCTGAAGGCTGAAATGAATCTGGACCATTGATCTAAGAGTTGATCACAGTTGTTGGATCAAGGATTCATATGAACCCACGACCAAGAGGAGGACATGTGCCACATCAGGAGATCCATGTCAGCAAGACCACGTCAGCAAGGACACATTGTACAATTATATGGTGACAAGTATCTATTTCTAGTTGGCAATTTAGGTAATGTAAGTCACGAATTTAGGTGGCACGTGGCAACCACTTGACTAATTCCAAGTCAACAGTGATGTCAACAAGTTACGTCACTCTGGGAGTTTGTCCTTCGGGGGAAACCAACATCTACCATCAAAAACTACCCGAAGAGTCGAAGGTTGAAGTCGATGCTAACCGTTGATCTAATATCCTTCATATTCTCACATGATCATTAGATCAAAACATAGTGGAAAGATGACGTAAGAACTCCCATGTTGACCATTTCTATGCTGACCAACTTCGGTGGAAATTGGAACAACAATTACCTGGACCTCTGAAGTCCTGAAGTCTAGAAGTAAATAGTGGTCGACCATCTCAACCTTTGATTAAGTCATAGTCATTGATCAAGTAAATTGGAAGGATAGAGTAAAGCATACATCACAAAGTAATGCTAATCGTTGATCTACTTTGGGAGCATTCTCAACCATTGATCAAGCATAGTGGAAGAATAGAGTAAGAGAAGGTTTTAACTGGAAGCAAGTGGTCACCACCGCTTTATGACTTATTCAGTAGGTTATCACTCTAGAGGAATTGAACTACTTCAGAGTTCTAGTAACCCGGAGTCCTGGAGTACCGAAGCTCCGAAATAAGATCTGGACCGTTGAAAGATATGGACACACATCAACTCAAGATTAACACTTTGGTGAAATTTAGTATGGGAGAATTGGATGTTTATAAAAAGAACAAACCCCTAAAGTTGTGAAGTACCAGAGGAAACGACAACCGTCCATATCATGATTGAATCCTAGCCATTAGATAAGGATAAGAAAATTGTGAGAAATGAGTCTTTTAAAGGGAATGATCATACCGTTGATCTGAAATTGTGATCAACGATGAGGATTAAAAATATGAATTGAAGTTGCTTGAAATATAACACTCCGGAAGATATCACTTCGGAGATAACAATATTTGGTGAAGAGAAGAAAAGTTCCAGAGCATCGAATCCTAGAGAACACGGTCCCAACACTGGACATATGAGGAATAAAAAGAAAAAGGGGAAGAATTCTGAAGCACGAAACATTGGTCTCGTGATAGAGGAATAAGGGTGAAAGAAGAGGCAATTCTTAAATTAATAAACCTGTGGCTCTGCACATATGGTCATATGAAAAACATGGTTTGAAGGAAGCGCCTCCATAGAACTCGATTTCTACAACATTTGTAGTGACATGTTTCTAGCTAGAACAAAATAAAATGCAAAACAAGGGATTTGAAGTCTTTAAATCAAATTAATAATAATAATAATAATAGAAATTATTATTATTAATTCAAGTGAAGAGGTGTGATGGTTCAAACAAAGAGACATAGTGCTTCAAACTCATACCTATTGGGAGACTATATAAACAAAGAAGTATGGTGAACAAAAGAAGTAGTTAAATTTGTTGAAGTATATATATTTATATATAATGGATCAAATGAAGGTTCATTCTATCAGGTTGGTGCCTGTTTACAAGCTGGGTCTTGTATGGGGATTGGATTCCTCGCATCTCAGTTGGATCTGAGATCAACAAGATGGGACTTGTTATGACGGTTGCATTCCTCATTTCTCAGTTGGATATGAAAACTATAAGCTGGGTCTTTTGACAGATAATTGGGTCTCTCATAATTGTTTGAAGATGAAGATTGAACTTATGTATTCATTCAAGTTAAATAAATAAATAAAATATTTATTGTTTTATATATTGGTTGATAAATTGAAATAAATATATGTTGTTCAATTAATTTATGAAAAGTGGAAAATTGTCCAAAATTTTATGACACTGATTCACCCCCTCCCCCCCCCCCTCTTAGTGTCAAGTGTACATTTCAATAGTTCCTAGAGGAGATAAGGGAAGAGTGGAATATTTTAATCCTGAATTTTTTTCTCTCATAATAAGGCCCATAAATGTTTATGCAAATGAAAGAGAGATCGTGAGTCGGAGAGAAGAAAGAGATACCCAAACTTCTTGAAGAGACCATGAGAAAGAAAGATTCAAAGACTTGGTCTTCCAACCCATTATTAAATGACATGAGATACCATTTTCATCCATATCCAAAAAGGACCATCCCACAATGGAGGGGGAGAGAAGCTTAATTGTTGTGTCACCATCCATCATTATTTCTTGAAGAAGAATGATATTAGGGTTACTTAAGTCTACAAGTCTTCCTAGTGTCAATATTTTTAAGGGGTTGGATAGTCCTCGATAGTTGTATGAGAGAATAATCATGGGGGTCTGGGAACGGGGTCAATGCTCTAAGAGCCCCAAGTAAATATTTTTGTCTGCCAGAAAGCACTTCAGAGTGAGCAGTTTTCTTAGTTTGAGAGAGGTAGGACTTTTGACCTCTATGGAGGGCTTTTTTTTCCAAATCATCAAGAGATACCAAGCCTCCCAAACATCCTGGAGGGTCCGCATCATCCAAGAAAGAGGAATATATGATATTATACTTCTAGGAAGGAGAGGATGTGTAGGAGGAGGGATGAGCCATAGGAGTTATGGGGAGCTTATGGGGGAAAAGGGGAATCAAGGAGAAAAGGGGGAGATAGGGGAATAAGAGGGCCAAAGTCGGGGTTTGTAATCCCAGAAAGACTGACCAGAAAGGAAATGTTGAGGGGATCCTGGGGAGTTATTTTTTAAGGGGCCTCTTGAATTCTACCACCATAAAAAGAATTTGAAGGAGGATGAAGAGATGGAGGAAGCATACCCATATTTTACATCTGTGAAGAAGTAGGTTACTTTTCCTTACAAGGGTCCTTTTGATCCAATGGATGAGATGCCTCTACGATCGAAGATGGTGATGGTGGAGCCACTTCTTGAAGAAGTTGAGGAGGGTCTATTTGCTGAGATGGAGTTGACTTCTTTAACCATTTCTGATGTTTCTTCTCCAAAGCATAGTCTCTATCCAAGTGCCCATAAACATGGCAATGTCCACAATGAAAAGGTATCCCCTCGTAATCCAACTCCTATGAATAGGAGTGACCCTGATGTTGGATAGTGATGCTTTCCACAAGACCACTCAAGAGCTTCAAGATGATAAGGATTCTAGCCATGGCCATGTATCCAGATTGGAGGAAAGATAGGTTTACCTCCTAATAGAAACCCAAGGTTGTCCCAATTTCTTGAAAAAATTCCTTCAACCAAAATATTAAAGAAAAACTTGGTAAAAATACCCAAATGGGAATGATTTCAAGCCTGTCTGAAGATGCATTGAAGTCAAATGACCATCTCTTGAAATAAAGGGCCTGGGGACCAAAGCTCTAATGAATTTCCATAATTATGAGAGAGTCCTCCTCCAATTTAAAGATACATTCCAACCACCCCTTCGCAAGAGCCAAAATAAAGGGGTTGTATCCAAACATGACCCCAAAAGTTGACGTTGTCCAATTTTTGAGGGATTCCGTCATGGGTCGCATATTGGAAAATATGCCCACTAGAGTTGTTTGTTGCATTGTAGCGATATCGTTGAGACTAATACCATCCCTAATGTTTAGATTGATGGGTCCCTCCTGGTGATTTATGATTTTTTTATAATTTTGAGGCCTGTCCATGGCTTGAGTTGGAGCCACGACGACAGGGGTAGGTGGTTGAATAGTGCTAGAATATAATTGTTTCGATAAGAAAACATCGATGAAACCCACCATAGTTAAGTTTGAAGACGACCATAGATGGTGGGAAAGTGAGGGAGAGTAGTAAGGTAGTCGATGTACATAGTTACCATTAGCAGGGAGAGAGGAAGGAGAGGGGTTAATACAGGTTAATGGGGGGACAAGGGTGACATGAAGATGGGAGGTGGGAGGGGGAACAGAGTCCGGATTATGATTGGAGAAGGGAGGGGAGTCATCATGGGAGGAGGTCGAAGGGATTCGGAGGATCGAGGGATATGGACAGATAAGGTAGAAGGAATACATGAGGGATTTACGTAAGTGGGGGGGTAGTACAAAGCGTCAAGGAGTTTTCGGGCAAATGACAATAGTTGTCGGTTGGGGGGAGGCCCAGATTTCCAAGATCGACAATAAATCCTCAGAGAAATCAAGGAGTTCTTCCTCCTTTGAGAGGGTCTCAATATTGGACGTTGGACCCTGCAAGAAGGGGGTCAAGAGAACATTGCAGTGCTGAGCAGGGATTGTGACAGGTGTCTTGGGCCAAAACCCACAGCAGAATTGTAACTCAGAAAAAAGTGGAGGACAAACATAAGGGAAACTTACTAGGAGACCGTGAAAACTTCGTAAAAAACACCACTGAGGCTTATAAGGCACCAAACCTTAGACTGTAGAGAGACAAGGGAGTATGAATAGGTTCAATCCTACAGTAGAGACATGACTGCCCATGTATCATTTTCTTAATACAAACCTGAGGAATATTTTCGGAATAATATAATATATTTAAAAATTAATAAACTAATAACTACACCTATATATAAACTAAAAATAAATGTATAATTAACAATTAATTATTGAAGGCATGGGCTAGAAAAAATCCACCATACTTTCATAAGATTATAATTACGCCAAGAGGCACTCTACAACTCAGTGTGGGAGAGAAATTCATGTAGCATAATGCATTAAAATAATAATAAAAAATAAAATAATATGTGTGTGTGAAATATTTTAATATATTTTATAAGATTGATATGTTATAGTCAAGTCATTCTAGCTCAATCGGTTAAGGTGTGGGTTTCATTTACTAGGCGACTAGAGTTCAGTACCCTTACAATGAGTTTAGTCGAGAGGAGACACCAAAAAATTGAGCCATGTTAAGGGTTGTTACGACCTAGGCCGGGTGCGATCCCCAGGTGATTTTGACGGCTTAGATGCCCCTGGGTTGTGATTTCTTAGCCAATGGTTAAAAATGTTAGACCTGCAGGTTATAGGCACATTTCTAACAAACAAACAAAAATATTCATATATTATAAAATATTTTAATTATTAAAAAATATATATTGATTTGAATTTGTTTTGTTTCGATTTATCTTAACTTCAATTAATAGATTACGAAAACAAAGTAGTGATTACTAAGGTGTAATATATTTATGATTACAACATTTAATTGTATATAATAAAATAAAATATTATTAAATAATAACCTATATTAATATTTTATTATTAATATAATAAATAAAATTATATATATATATATATATATATATATAGCTAGCAAACATCTTTATGAGTATGAGAGAATTCCCATCGAATTATACCAACTTTTTAGATATGGGACCCAAGTAATGAGAGGGAATTTTCTTCTCTCGTACATATAAAGTAAATTATATTAATAACAAGTGATGCATGGCAGTGTAGTCCCTCCCAGGTTGGAATGGGACTAAATGCAGTGTTACAGCAGGATTGAGTACATGCACATGGGAAGAAGGTTGAAATACATGTGGTATCCATGCAGAGGATGACTTTGTGGCAGCGTGTCACTGGCTAGTGACAATACATTTGCTTTTAGATGACCCCCTAAGGTTAATATGCGAACGAGGCAGTTTTTTCCTGGGGTGTTTATATTTCAAACATGTGATTTAGAAAATTTCTGTCTAAATGACTTGCAAGAAAGGTTCCTGGAGAAAGGGACTAGGAAGCACAAACATTAAACATTCAAATATAGTAAACATAATTTCCGACATCCAGCATAGTTGAATGCAAATTCGAATTTGTTTTCTTCAAAATTAATCAAATATTAATAACACACACAGTAGCATTATAAAATAATAAACACAATTTCCTGACATCCAACATAGTTGAAGGAAAACAAATTTAGCATTTCCGAATTAGTTTTCTTTGAAATCTATCAAAAATTAATAATGTATGTTACATATTTATGGAATCTGTTCCATATTTCTGGAAATTTAAATGCGTTTGTCATATAGACTGGGATTGGGGCTCCCATGAACCATAAAAGAAATAATTACAAGAAATAGGACTGTAGAAAGAAGAAGTGTGAAGTGCGCGACGGTAGAGAGGAAGACTTGAAAAGAAGAAATTAGAAGTTATTACTCTTTGGTTAGAGATTTCTATTTAAACAGGTATAATAACTGGATTGATAAAGAAAACACGATGACATCAGTATAGACTTACTATGAAGCAGATGCATTTTTTTTGGTGTCATCGACAGTCACTGGAATCATGCCAACTGGTTGTTTCCCTTCGTCGATGAGGCTATCCATTCTCTGTTGGAACCATTATTCAATGTAGCTTATCATGGGGCCCACGTTGATTTCATCCTGGATTTCTATGTCAAGAAGCTCATTTTCTAATTTCCTTATATCCATAGAAATACTATGCAGAGCCTGTTCAATTTCTTCATTGTGTGTCAAATAGTACAATAGCCAATTCTCGGCCTCATCTACACGATATTCAACTATGTTGTAAAACTTTTCAGAAGACAACCCCTTTAAAATATCAAGTTGTTCATCGAAGGCTTCTTTGGTCATTGGCAATGATTTGAGGATTAAGTTTGGGTCTTGAACCTCGTTGGTACTTCTGGCTAGGTCTATTTGGGACAGGTTACTGAATAATTCTTCTTTTTCTGATATGGATTGTTCACATGATTCGACAATGAGCTGCAAGTTCTTAATTTTCTTTTGCCAGCATCCTTTTATTTTTTTGGTGCGCTTTGGGGAGGGGAGACCATCTTGTCTTCTTTTCAGATTCGAGCTGTTGATGGAATGGTTGGAAAAAGGGGTCAGTATATGTTCATAGAAACATTGATCATATTTTAAATTCATCTGCAAATGTTGGTGCACATCATTTTCCCTCTTTTGAAAGGAAGCTATATTTTGTGATGTTTCCCAAGCTTCAGTAACTAGATGCATTCTTTTCTTGATGTTATTCTCTACAATTGTTCTACACAATTTGAGGAAGTTGGAGGATCCTTTTAACTTGGCTGCAGGGGTAGAAGGCACGATTTTTTCTAAAGGACTGGAAAACTCAGGGGTAGCAATGAAAGATTCCTCCAATTCCTTGATGCGGTCATTCAATGTGGCATTATGCGCTTCAATTCCTCCAATGGAATCATGAAGAGCATCACTGGTTACATGGTGAAATAGGGAGATTTGGGACGACTTCATTTTCCTAAAATTAATCTCTGTATGAGATTTGGCTTTCTTATTTGTTACATCTCTCTTTTCAATGACGATATTTTTAGATTGGTTGTAAAAAAAAAGATTTGGAATATGAAGGATTCATCTTCGTAAAAAATGTCGGTATCAACTATTTCCATTGCGTAACTATGGTGCATAGCATCTGCAGATGGGCCAATTTTGTGTATGTGCTCAATTTCAACATAAACTTTCATATGCTCACTCTCAATTTTGGGGTCGTACCCCTGCCCTACAATGTTTTTTATTTTCTTTGCTAGGGGAACTTTTTGAGAACTATCAATTTTTGTACGAGGAGGGTTCTTTTCTCCTCCTGCATTTGAATATTTATGGGTTTCTTTCTTACTAGGGTGGGTCGTTTAAGTGATGCTCTGTGATGTCATGCTCTTGTGAGTGTTGGAGGGGGATTGACCACTCTTCTCACCAGATACTTTTCCCTGCTGTCTGTGCAACTCATTCATGCTTTGCAATGTCTTTACGTCACAATCGTCAGAAGCAAGAGTGTTGTCATCACTCTCTCTATCTTTGGATAGGCGTCTATTGATAAAAAAACTGCTAAAGCCAATTGATAGTAAATGTTCTAAAAAAATACCATTAGGGTATAACCCTTTTATCCTTTCAGCATATGCCAGGTTCAAGTTCTTGAAATGGCCTACAAATTCGTCAATGTTGTTGACGTTTTTGCACATGAAGTCCTCGACTTTCCAGGGCAAAGGAATGAACCATTTTTTTTTCTTTTCATGGAAAAAATGCAACAAGTGTTTGTATTGCCTTACTATTTCTGTAATGAACATCTTGTCTGTGATATGGCATGGAAGGAAAGTAGGATTTTCTTTCGAGCCAAATACCATTAGCAGACTGTGATTTTCCTTTTGTTCAAGTGTGCTCTTCTTGTTCAAAAACCTGGTTGCTTGGCCAAACATCCGGGGAGCATATTTTCCTAACAATAAATCTTTGAAAACTGAGAAAAATCCATTAAAAAACTCATATAAACAATGGGAGTCCTTGTGCCTCCAGAGGGTCTGGTACCAGAATGTTATTGGGTCGAATTCACAGTTTATTTTCTTGGAAAGAGACAGTTTTGGAAATAGGCAGCAATGCACTATTGCGAAAATCAAGTAGAAAGACATATAAAATTTCTTCAATTCTTTGAATCATGATAGTTGGGAACATATTTCAATGGAAATTAGCTTGCCCCAATAGAAAATGAATTGTCTGTTGACTGTTAAGAACAAAATATAAATAACCATATGGGAAATGCTTGTCCATGATTCCTGTCCCGTTATTCTTGTAAACAACCAAGAAATTTCCCGGAATGGATTTCTAAAGGAACTTACCTACAACTTTGTGATATCTTCAGGAACTGTTGTCGGGTCTTCCAGGAACTGGGGTAAGATGTCCAACCTGTTACCATGTTTTGCTAGGAACTGTTTGCAGTCTTGTCCTTTGGAGGTCAATGTTGGCTCTGACAATCTTAAAATCTTGCAGAAGACCCGAGGTGACAAAGAAATAGGAGAATGGTCGCGCAACAGAATGATTCTTTGGCTTGAAATACATTTTTCGGCACACCAAGAGACCA
This sequence comes from Picea engelmannii, assembly GCA_009831015.1. Lineage (NCBI taxonomy): Eukaryota > Viridiplantae > Streptophyta > Pinopsida > Pinales > Pinaceae > Picea > Picea engelmannii. The sequence continues at coordinate 249,355 of ML800546.1, forward strand.
TCTCCTTACAGTCAAAAACCTCAGGGACGCAGCCTGCATGAGAAATTCCAGAGGTCCAAATCACTTTGTTTTGGGCGGAACGGGATGAATAGTAAGAGTATGCCCTCGACCACTAGAATTTATGGTCATGATGTCCGAAGATATTGACTGTATCTCCACAAAACTATTGTCACTCTGCTGCCATAAGTTTACAAGAACATTTGTTTTCTCCGGACGATGTTTGAAATGAATATTTGGAAGGGATAATATAATGTTGTGCAAATATTGGTCTAATGCATGTGAATGGGAGATTTCCTCAAGACTTTCTCTCATTAATGAAAATTTCGACGGTTGTTGAATGATGTGTTGTTAGCATTAAAGACTAGCAATTGCATACATAGAAGTGTGAACATGGAAGATATGACAATGAGAAATTAAGAATTGGATATTTCCTGAATGGGCTAACGTGACGACCCATGTTTGAGATGAACAATCGGAAGGGACAATATAACTCTGCTCAGATATTGGTTTAATGTGTATTAATGGGAGATCTCCTCAAGCGTTTCACTCATTAATAAAAATGTTGATGGTTCCTGTATGTTGAGTTGTTGGCATGAAAGGTTACTAATTTCATATTAAGAAAGAAGTATGAAGGTCGTGGGGATGGGAAAGAGAAATCAAGGAGTGTCTAATTATCGAAAGTGGCGAGGCAGGATTCATAATAGGGTTACAAGGGACAACCATTGGAGGTGAGGGTGCGAGGGTCAAATTGTATGTATGGAAGAGGGAATGATAGGACAATCCAGAGGTCTATTTGAAAATAACGGAAGTATAGGTAATGTTTGTATGACATAGAACAATGGAGGTGCAACCGTGAGCCTCCAATCTCGGAACCTGCAATCAAAAAAGTGCCTCAAGTATGGAATAGAGAAATGACTAGGCGGATTCGTTTTCGCCAATATATTGAAACTTGTAATATATATCCCATTGAACCTTGGTCGGGTACAATAAACAATGAATAAGAAGTGAAGATTTCATGAACCCGCCAACCCAAGGTACCGTGAAAGAGATTCCATGAAATCGACAAATATGGAAAGTCGTCGGACGGGCTTCAAAATTAGGGTGAAGATGGTTCTCCAGGAGACGTGACTTCCCGAAGGTCAAATTGTATATCACAAAGATTCATGAATGAAAAATGTGTACCATGGAAGAGGGGATGATATGGGAGTTTGGCGGTCAATTTTTATGTCAGACCCTTTCTCTCATTAATGACATGTTTAAGGTTCATGCATGATGAAGTGGTAGAATTAAAGCTTGTGAATTGCATTTTCAGAGAGAAGGAAGGTGGAGGTGACAGGGAATAATAAGTAAGGAATAGATCATTATCGAAAGCAGTTGATGACACTTTGTAATAGGGCTACAACATACAACCAGCATAAGTGGGGGGGTCGAGGGTCAATTTGTATTTCTCGAGAGTGTTGACCACAAAACATGTAACATAGAAGAGGGCATGGTGATGCATTCCTATGCACAAATTGTATATCATGGAATTGCGAGTATTGTTTGCTAGTCATGGAACACTGGAAATACAATCCTGAGCCCGCCAGTCTGGCAACCGACAATGGAAAAATGTTGAAGTATGAAATAGGGAAAGGGTAGGGCAGACTCAATACAAAACACATGTACAATGCAATGGAGTAATATCCAACCTGGGGCTAAGTATTGAAACGAACGACGGACGACTGGTTTCATGACGGGGCATTCATGTAACATGGAAGAGGGCATGGTGATCAAAAAACTCGGAGGAATTGTATATCACGGAATTGCGGGTACTGTTTGCTAGCCATGGAACATTGGAAACACAATCTTGAGCCTTCTAGTCCAGAAACCCGCAATGGAAAAAATGTCTAAGTATGGAACATGGAAAAGGCTGGGCAGACTTGATACACAACACATGTACAATGCAATGGAGATACAACCAACCTAGGGCTAAGTATTGAAATGAACGATGGATGGTTGGGTTCATGATGGGGCATTCTAGTGGACAAATTGTATATAGAGGAACTCTGAATGCTGTTTGCAAGTCACGGGAGATTCGAAACACAATTTTGAGGCGGTCAATCCAGGAAACGACAATCGAAAAAGTGTCCAAGTATTGAATAGGGAAACGCTGGACCAGACTTGTTTTCGCTAAGGATCAAATTGTATTTCTTGGGAGTGTTGACCGCATAACATGTAACATGGAAGAGGGCATGATGAAGCATTCCTGCAGAAAAATTGTATATCACGGAATTGCGGGTACTGTTTGCTAGTCGTGGAACATTGGAAACACAATGTTGAGCCAGCGAGTCCGACAACCCGCAATCGAAAAAATGTCTAAGTATGAAATAGGGAAAGGGTAGGGAAAAATCGATACACAACATATGTACAATTCTATGGAGATACAACCAACCTGTGGATAAGTATTGAAATGAACGATGGATGACTGGGCTCGTGACAGGGCATTCCAGTGGACAAATTGTATATCGCAGAACTCCGGTCACTGTTTGCAAGTCACGGGATATTCAAAACACAATTTTGAGTCCTTAATATATTGAAATTTGTAATGGAATATCTTCTTTGCATGTTTTTGGACAAGTTCTATAGGGATGGTTAGACCTCGAGACTTTTTCATATTAATGACGATCTTTACGGTTGGTGCATGATAGTGTTTTAGTATTAAACCTTTGGTGCTGCATATTTGGAAAGAAGTACGAGGATGGATGGAATAGGAAATAGTGTCGAGGAATTGGAGATTTCATGAACCTGCCAACATGAGGATCCGAAATATGGTGACAAGGTCTCCCTAGAAGACATGAGGCCCCAAGGGTCAAATTGTTTTTCTCAAAACATTTGAATGCATAATCTGTAACACATAAGAGGGGATGATGTTGGAGTCCAGAAGTCAATTTGTATATGGTGGATGTCCGGGTGCCAGTTTTTTTGTACCAATGTGTTCATTTGTCACTAGTAAGACCATAATTAGTGTATATTAGGAAGGACGTGAAGTCAGTGGGGATGGAAGGCAGCGACAGATACTTTGAAACATTTGGGAGGCTTGGTAGAGTGAATATTGTGAGTTGGAGGAGTCCGTGGTGGAATCGTAGATCATGAAAGGTTTGAGTGAAATATGTATATCACGGAACAAGAAGTAGAAGAGTTCGAAAGCGCCAACCTGGCAACCGCGACCATAAAATTGGCTATGTATGGAAAGGAACAGTGGTCCAATAGTCAATTTGTATATGGTGGATGTCCAGGTGACAATTGTTTGGTACCAGTGTGTTCAGTTGTCATTAACAAGACCATAATTAATGTATATTAGGAAGGATGCGAAGTCAATGGAGATGGAAGGCGACGATAGATATTTTGAAACATTTGTGACGCTTGGTAAAGTGGAGATCACGAGTTCAAGGAGTCCACAGTGGAATTGTGGATCATGGAAGTTTTGAGTGAAATGTGTATATCACGGAACAAGAAGCAATAGAGTTCGAAAGCGCCAACCCGACAACCGCGGCCATAAAATTGGCTAAGTATGGAAAGGAAAAACAATCGGTCAGATTCACAATGTGAGGATATTGATGGAGATGAAGATATGTCAGCCCGCTAATGCTAGAACTCGTGATCACAAAAAGGAGACTAAGTATATAACTAGAAAGAGATAATAGAGGGGAAGAAGAAAAGGGAAAAAGGGCTAAGTATCTCACAGTAGAACATCTACTGATCATTTCTTAATGCCGATATTTTCGAACTCCTGGTGAGTTATTACTAGTAAAAACATAAATTTCAAATCACAGTTATTTGAGTGCAAGATGTATATGATGGAACAGGGGACATAAGAGCTGGGGGACTTGGTGGTTAGATAATTGGCTAAGTAATGAAAAGAACTAAGGTCGGTCGGGCTCATGGTGTGTAGATATATATAAAGATAAGCATCCTTAGATATTTTGAAACATTTGTGATGCTTGGTAGAGTGAATATCGTGAGTTCGAGGAGTCCGTGGTGGAATTCTAGATCAAAAAAGTTTTGAGTGCAATATGTATATCACAGAACAAGAAGCAACCGAGTTCGAAAGCGCCAACCTGGCAACAACGGCCATAAAATTGGCTAAGTATGGAAAGGAACAACGGCCGGTCGGATTTGTCATGTGAGGATATTGATGGAGATGAAGATATGTCATCCCGCCAATGCTATAACTCGTGATCATAGAAAGGCGAATAAGTATATAAGAAGAAATCGATAATAGAGGGGAAGAAGAAAAGGGAAAAGGGATAAGTATCTCACAATAGAACATCTATTGTTAGTTTATTAATGCCAATCTTTTTGAACGAATGGTGAGTTATTACTAGTAAAAGCATAAATTGCAAATCACAGTTCTTTGAGTGCAATATGTATATGACGGAATAGGGGACATAAGTGTTGGATATCGCAAACCCAGGGCCCGGTGATCAGATAATTGGCTAAGTAATGAAAGGGACCGAAGTCGATCGGGCTCATGGTGTGTAGATATAGATAAATATAAGCATCTGCCAATCTGCGAATCCAGGAATGGTTCACAAATTACATTCAAATCCATAAGCAATAGAAAGAAAAAAAAGAAGTGGACGATTATGCTCGTGACGGGGCATTCCAGTGGAAAAATTGTATATCGCAGAACTCCAAGCACTGTTTGCAAGTCATGAAAGATTTGAAACACAATTATGTGGCCATCAATCCAGGAATCCGCAATCGAAAAAGTGTCCAAGTATGGAATAGGGAAACACTGACCCGAACTTGTTTTCACTAACATATTAAAATTTTTAATAGCTCTACAATTACCTGGGAAGATCTTTGCATGTTCCTATATAAGTTTTGTATGGATGGTTAGTCCTCGAGACTTGTGTTTATTATGGACGATCTTTATGGTTGTTGCATGATGGATTTTTAGTAATAAGAATTTGTTGTTGCATATTTGGAAAGAAGTACGACGATGGGAAGAACATAAGACATTGACCAGTAATTGGAGACTTCGTGAACCTGCCAACACGTTTTTATATGGTGGAGGTGTGAGTGCTAATTGTTTCATACCACTGTGTTTAGTTGTCACTAGAAAGACCATAATTAATGTATATTAGGAAGGATGCAAAGTACTTTGACACATCTTGCGAGTTCTAGGAGTCCACAGTGGAATTGTAGATCACCAAGCTTCTGAGTGAAAAGTGTATATCATGGAGCAAGAAGCAACAGAGTTTGAAAGCTCCAACCCGACAATTGTGGCCATAAAATTGGCCAAGTATGGAAAGGAACAAAGGTTGGTCGGATTCGTCATGTGAGGATATAGATGGAGATGAAGATATGTCAGCCCGACAAACCCTGGAGGCCGCGATTTTAGAAATGTGACTAAGTATATAACCAGAAACCGATAATAGACGGGAAGAAGAAAAGGGGAAAAGGGCTAAGTATCTCACAGAAGAAAATCCACTATTTGTTTATTAATACCAATCTTTTCGAATGCCTGCTGAGTTTTCACTAGTAAAAGTATAAATTGTACATCATGGAATTCCTTTGGATGCAAGATGTATATGACAGAACAAGGGACATAAGTGTTGGATACCACAAACCCGTGACCATGTGGTCAGATTATTGGCTAAGTACTGGCCAAGAGAGCTTTTATATTTATTCCAATAGTATTCATATTAATATATATTAGTAGATTATTTTTGGTTCAAATGTAGATCATCTTCCAATTTGTAGGATGCTATTCAGTTTGAATTTTTTTTTGAAACCAATAAGCAATAGAAAGAAAAAAAAATAAAA
>ML800546.1:255228-305431 GCA_009831015.1 Picea engelmannii
ATATATATATGCCACAACAATTTTGTATATGCACGGATATTATCAATAGAAGAAGCTATAATATATGGAAATCATTGAGCAAGAACATGACGCCAACACTTGAGTTTCCTTGTAATAGTCATTAATTCATTCTATTTATGGGACCCCGAAGAATGAAAGCAGAACGGGTCCTTCCATTTCTTTCTTTAAGTATAAGGCAGGTGCCACATAAGTATGGCCCATGAAAAATTATTCTTCCATGTAAAATGTAAGGAACGAACATAGTAGCATTTATTTATATCGAAGTGATGGGCAGCAGAAACAAAAGACTGTTGTCCATGTTTAACGATAGACACAAAAAAAAGTACAAAAATAAAATAAAAAGCAATACCAGAGATTGGAAAACACCATAAAAAAACAAGAAAATATTGTATATTCAAATAAGCTGGGTTAAAAAATACAACTGAGATTATTTGTTACAATGACTACAATTTGGCCTACCGCCAACCCAAAAAAAATAAATATGTACAATAATGGAGCTTGTGGATAGTCTTTTATAGATTTCAACTTGACGATGCAATGCTTCATTTGTAAAAAACAACGAGTTGAATATCAATTTCAGACCATGGAATTCATCACTACTTCCAACTAGATCTATCCCATCTTTTTGAATAGCTTGTCTCTTGTAGATATGGCCTGCCTGCATTGGCTGGTTATTGAACATTCCATACTTTGCTAAGTGTTAATTTCCCTCTGTCGTCAAAATCTTGGGGTTTAAGGTGCTTTGTAATGTTCCTGATCATTGACATTAGAGACAACTTAGAAATGTGATTCAGGGCCAATCCAAAGATGAGGGAGTGGTTTTATATGTTGTTGGCTTTGGCAACAACAAATCCTTCTAGTCAATAAAAGCCGAGACAAAAAAGAAATTCAGGTATGTTTTTGACTATTATTCTCCCTGCATTCGATCATCTGTTTGGTTGAAAAGCCTGCCTGAAGATTTGTATGTTGAACTTCTTTGTTTTATTACTGTAAATTGGAAGGGGCATCGAAGGCAACTGCAAAATGTATCTATGTTGAAGTACATATCTTCTTCCAACATCACAAATATGGAAAGTGTATCAAATGTTGCAGATCACATCATAATATATCGCTCGCCGTAGGGGTGACAGACATGGTGGCCCACAAAAAATGGTCTGGAATGTTTGGAAATGATGCCAAACATTACTCCATGCTCGAATACACCTATAAGGAACGTATAAAATTGGATACCCACGAACACGGAAAATTGTATGCACGTTTGAATCAAATTCTAAAATTACATAACGTTTTATGCCAAAGCTATAACAGAATTGACAGACAGGTAGTTTCTATGTCAAAGTATGCTAAGCGACCTCTGGATGCAGTAACAGACTCGACATACAATCCACTTTTGATCACTATTGATACTAATTTCAAGTGTAAGAAGTCATGATCCAAGGTTCCAGGTAGTTTGACCTTCAGGAATCCACATTGGTGGTGAACCCATGCTCCAGATAGCTTCAGCTTTGGACTTTGGCATTGGCACTGGCAATGGGAACAATGCTATTGACATTAGGTGTAAACATCAGGAAGATTGACATTAGGTGTAAACATCAGGAAGATTGACATTAGGTGTAAACAACTATGGAATACACTAGTACATTAAGGTTTCATCTAAAGAAAGAAATAAAATCATTACATGAAGGTGGTAGTAAAAGGTTATTTTCATAAACCAAAGCATTACTTGAACACACGAAACTTCTTGCAGAAGGTGGTAGTATAAAGTAATCTTCAGAAAGTGTTGCAAAATCCATAATCCAGAACTCCTTCCCATTAACTTTTTCTGTGAAGTCTGTTTCCACACCCAGAAGTAGCTCAACAAACTTTGAAATAATTTTTTTTGTAATTTTAGGATGTCATTTTAACCACCTATACAGTTTCCCATACTCGCGACGATCCAAATGTATAATTTCCTTCTAAGTATATTCGTGAATGAAGTAATAGTTGGCGTCATTTCCAAATATTATAGACCATTTTGCAAGCAATGACAAGCGTGAATCTTGTGATGGAAGACAAATTATTGCGTGCTTTCCAGAATTTGACACACTTTCCAAATCTGTGTTGTTGGAAGAAACTATATACTTCAACGAATGAACACTTTGCAGAAAACCTACAAATATCTTCCAACTCGCAGCAAGAAAACAAAGAATATTAAAAAACAAATGTCCAGGTAGTCTTCTCAACCAACCAAAGCATCAAACACAGGGAGAACACTAATTAGAAGATGCTTGTTTTTTTTTCCCTATCTAACTTTATGTTAGCTATCAGAGCTTTTTTTTGCTCAAAACTGATGTCACATAAAACCATTCTCTCATATTTCAATTGGGCTTCAATGGCATCTCTAAGTTGTCTTGCATGTACATGACCAAGAACATTACAACGAAGGCACCTTAAAGCCCAACTCTTTGATGATAGAGAGAAATGGGAATAAGTATTTAAAATCAACCCTAGAGGATGACAATATAATATTCCGTATATTTTGGTTTAATTCGTCTTAATGGCATATGCCATCGATCTTTTCTCTTATTAATGCCAATATTTTCAAATATGTGTGTTGAATAGTCACTAATAGCACGTATTAAAATTCCCATATCCAAGCAGATTCTCAAATATGACAACCTGCAACATACACACAGTGTTAAAGGGCGACATGACATTAATACCTTTGTGAATGAAACAATCGTGGATGGAAGCGTGGTAGTACAATATTGCACTGTTACTATGATGATGCCCTTAAAAAGCTAAAATAACCAACATTGATTGCAAATTCAAAATGCACGCAAAATAAATTATAGGATCCAGTAATATTCACTTGTTTATGCATTTTAATGGGAGACGTCCTCGAGATTTCCACTTATTAAAGCCAATATTTTTGAACCTGTCTGGTGGGTTGTCACGTTTAAAAGCATAATTAATGTGCATTGGGAAGGAAGGAAGGTGGCGGGGGTAGAGAGGATAGGAAAAATGATTTTAAAATTTTCTGAACCCGAGAATGCGTGAACCCACAAAAATTTGAAGAATCAATTAAGTATGGAAAGGCAGGTCGGACAGACGAAGTCATTGTAGGTAGAGGCAGGGTTGTGAGTTCGAGGAGTCTGGGGTCGAATTGTAGATCACATAAGTTTTGGGTGCAATGTGTATACCTTGATCATGAGTCACCAAATTGGATAAGTATGCAAAAAAATGCGGTCAAATGGACTTGCGATGTGAAGATATAATGGAGATGGCAATTTTCTAGATCTCCATATCAGGAACCCGCGAGCACAAAAACGTGAGAAAGTATAGAACCAAAAACGCATAACAGAGGGTAAGAACAAAAGGAAAAAACGAGCAAGTTTAGAAGAAATTGGATAAATATGCAAATGAACGCTGGTTTGTCAGACTCGTGATGTGAATATATAGATGAAGATGATGCTTTGTCAACTGGCCACCCCAGAAACCTGCGACCACAGGAACGTGGAAAAATATAGAACCATAAATGCATAATAGATGGGAAGAACAAAAGGAAAAAACAGGAAAGCTTACAAGAGGAAAAAGAAAGGGAGAGAGGAAATTTATCTCTCACACACCAACACCTACTCTCATAACTATGAAACCATAGAAAGGAATTAACAATGGGGAAAACACTGTCAGCTATGAAATATAGTTGGAACCCAACAAACTCTGGTTCAGGCTGTAAGAGATGTAATTTACATCCATCTTAATAGTATTTTCTGGGCAACCAACTATGAAACCATGTAACAACAGATGCAACTGCAGATGCAACACCACAACATTTCAAAGTTTAGGCAAACAAGAGCAACCAGAAAATAACAACTCATTTAAGAAGCACCAAAAGGCCCAACTGTAGCCATGGGACCTTAACACTGCGCAAGAACCTACCAACCGACCAGGAAATTCACTGCACACAGGATTGTATCAAAACACTCAGAGGAAAACGTATTGTAACACATCTGTTAACCAAATATTTCAGGCTGTGAGACCTGCCAGGTAAAATTCAAAGCCGGCAGGACTATCCAAAGGCCTGCGTCTGTGCAAGTAACTAAGAAAAGTTTGGTTTTCCCGGTTGGTATTTTTCAATAATGGGAGCCATAAAATTCCTCTTGTAGTCCATCTTTGTATGTGATTACCATGACCATAGAAGCAAGACTGTAATGTTGTGCTCGTCTCGTCCCTAATTGCCAATGTTCGACCCAAAACCTACCTCCATCAGAGCCATAGTGACGAATAGGAAAATGGAATTGTATTTTCGTTTCACATACAAAGATGTTTTGCACGAGGATTTCGACCCAGGCATCCCCAACAGTCAAATTTCCCACCTGTAAACTGCAGATAGCAAGAAAATCTAATCACGACACCCAAACCCGCCCGTCAACGGAGAACGACAGAAGGCTAATGTTGGACACATAACCTACCTCCATCATAGCTACAGTTACGCATCGCAAAAAGAAATTGTATTTTCTCCTCACATACAAAGATGTTCTTCAAGATGATTTCGACTCAGGCATCCCCAGTACTCAAATTTCCCACCTGCAAACTGCAAATAGCAAGTGAAGCTAAACATGACACCCAAACTCGCCCATTAATGGGGAACGACAGAAGGGTAGTTCCAATCGTGGTTGAAGAACCCCAAGCGTGCAAATTACAACAAGACCAACAGGCAAACAACAACAAGAACAATAGGCAAATAAGAAATAAGTGAACATGCAAGAAGAAAGCATGAACCAATGAACCAACAATTCCGCTGAAGAACAATATTGCCGACATTGACTGCAGAGAACATTGCATATAAAAATAATGCAAGAAAATGTATTGTAACAGGCCTGTTAAGTAAACATTTAAGTCTGTCACGCTGTTTAGGTAAATATTTAATTATGTCAGAACTACTCTATAAACATTTAAGAAAGAATGCATTATGGCAGATCTCTTACATGCAAACAAACATTTATTTTATTATTTTATAACAACAATAAAAAAATATTAGTAACAATAGTTCAAATAGCAGAGCCTATGCAAAGAAAAAATATTTATTCAAAGGATAAACTAATATGAAGTCAACTTTTAAAAACTGACTATCCATCTTGAAAACTTTGGATATCCAAACATTTCAAGAAAAAAACAACATCTCAGAAATACCATATATGATCAAAAAACTTTGGATATGGTAACATATCAAACATTGGGAATAACGAAGCCAACAATAAGACCTCCAATCTGATATCCAATCAGATCACAATAGATATAGTATTTTTTATTATATAAAAATCAATGTTTTTAGTTCCGTAGTTCCAACAATAGATATTATGCAAATATTTCTGGTCAAACAAAAAACTAATATAAAGTCAACGAATTATTGATCGCTATAGTCCCTCTATGCCTACGACAGGGACTAATAATACAATTATATTAATAATAATACATAAAAGATGAACTCGTGGGGAGATGGGAGTGACCCATAATTAAAAGCAATGAGAGGGATTTTTCTTAATGTATTATTAGATTTGTGTATCATTTGAGATGGGATTACCATATTAAGGTTGGTTCACATCTAAATTATATTAATAAATAATAAGTTAAAATATGAACTCATGGGGCGATAGGATGAATAATTAAAAGCAAAAGTATGGGAGTGACCCATAATTAAAAGCATGGATCATGTGGTCACATGATTCGAACCCTTGGGCACTTTTGGTCTTAGTCAAGCTTTTCCTAGAAAGTTTCCAAGTATCCCTCACGGATTTTCAAGTTCCATCAGGTCACATAGCCCTCACGGATCTTCAAGTTCCATCAGGTCACATATCCCTCACGGATCTTCAAGTTCCATCAGGTCATAGGAAATGTATTATCCCACTCGATAACATAACAAGAGTTAAAGAACGCTAGACTAAAAAAATAGATAAGGGAGCTATAAGTTGCCCTTACTCTGAAGCCATTATTTGTTGAGCCCTTATCTATGATAGTCCTGGATGAGTTCCCTAAACAAGTGAATGAATCAAGTTCTAATGTCACCAGGGTTGTTAAACTATTGATGGGTGTCAAGAAATATGTTGTTAAAAACATCAACAAAAGACTCAGGATAATCATGGAAGCTTTGGAGATTTCCATAGAAGTGGGTGTCATGACAAGAAGGGTTCATTTACTTAAAGAATTCTTGCAAAAGGATTTGCAAACAGATGACTTGTATGGACGAGATTATGATATGGAAACATGATCTTCCCTCTAAAAATATATTAAAGAAAATACAAGCTGGATGGATTGAAAGGATTGATACCCTCCAACAATTGAGTGCCACCGACGATACTCTTGAAGAAAGGAGGAGTTCATTGTTTCTGTGGATAACTAATATCGTTAAGGAACTCAAAGGCCCACCCTTGATAAGGGTTTCCATGTTACTGACAAGATATGACATACAAGTTGAGCTAGGCATACTAAGATTCGCACGGGGAACAAAGTTCAATGACCTCACGATTTTTCTAGAAGATGAGATACGATGTTGGCTGGTCAGTTTTGTGAACACGAATGAAGATCAATCATCTATTTCACAACAAGAATGTGACATGTTGAGGAATATTGAAGATGAGTTATTCGAGGTTAGAGTGAAACATGGCATAACCGTAACATCATTACACGAGTATATTCAAGAATGGCTAAAGGATGTCTTGGAAGCAATAACTAACCTACCTTGATCTTGAAGATTCAAGAAACGATTATGACAGTTCGGATTGACAGTGCTACTACTTATTTAAAGAGAAAGGAAATATATCACCAAGACAACCACCATACCCTACTTTGATTTTTGTGATTATAAGCCTTGTTTGAAGCATTCCCCTTTGTCTCTTTCTTACTTAGTCTGCAATCATTCGGTCTTATTATAATGTTATTGTTTGTGTAAAAGACCGATTTCTGGTTTCTTCTTTTTGTCTTCCAAGTTACCTTTGCTCTATATATGGTCCACGAGAGCACCATCCCAGGGCATTAGGACAAACACATTTCCTAATTTTTGTTTTAGTATCACGAGTATTATGTAATGTCGATTTGGCATACATTTTATTGGATCTTGAACAATCAATTTGTATTTATTATTTAAACTCTTGATTCGAGATCTTTTATTCGATGACTATAACATGAATTGCATTAAAGAGCATGCACAAAGAATATGTGCAACATACATGAAGAAAAAATACACATGGATAAATAACGAGAAGAAACAATTGCAGAAGACTTGATAATGGAGTTCATCCCAAATATGGACTACGTCTTCGGGCCCACGTCTCAGTGGAGAGGACTTTATATTATATCAACAAATTTTGGCAAAATACATGGAAATACCTCAAATCTGGTGATTCCCTGAAAATATGTTGCTTGGATCCAAATTTTGACTGCACCAATGGATTCGCGGTGAGAAATCGTGCAAAAATGACTATAATTTTGTCAAATTCTGTCACTGTCACTTCGAGGCCCCTCATGGACTCTCTGTCTCAAAATTCATGCCATATTAGTTCGTACAACCCTTCATTAATTACAGAGTTGTCTCAAAATACGTCCCCGTACCTAGGCACACAGATCCTCCCCAAGCAGATGGCAGAGTGGATTTAAATATTTTTTTGGGGCGGATAAACCAACGGCCCACTTGGGTGCATTGGATAAGTCGTTGGGCTAACTTTGGGGGAGGTCCCAAGGTCAAACATACGGGCCTCCCTGTGGGGAATGTGGTTATGAATTATGTTTTAATTATAGTTTGAAACTATAACGGTGGTGCCAAAATTAATGTTTTCTCTGTTGGTTGGTTGGCTGCTGGCAAATCCGGTGGCCGTTTTTTTTTTTTTGTTTGTTTTTTTTTAATCCTCTAGACCTAGCCCTCATTGGGCATCCGAGGGGTACCATATGGAGCCCCATGATTGGGCCACATGGAAACCGTTCATTGGTTGGTCAATGCCCACTTAGCAGCCCAGTGGTAGTCTAGTCAGCGTTTGTGTCAGTGCCACATCATTGACCCAATCAATGTCCAATCAACTAACACGTCACTTGTCATGTGGAATCCGTATGATGCCACTTGGCACCTTTTTATAGGCCCAAGAAGCCCCAAAAATGCCAAATCTGCATGACATGTGGAAACCTCTCGTGCTTCCATGTCAGCATGCTAACATCACAATGATCTCTTCGATTTGGTGCAGTTTTGTGGTTTCCAACTTTTGTGGTTTCTAACTTTTATGTGGGTATGAAATCTTGAGAATTAGTTTCCATTACATCCTTATGATATGAATATCACAAAATCATTTAAAGTTATCTGAAAAGGGTCATCTTTGCTACTATGTGTTCTATTTGTATTGCTTCAATTTTTCTACTTTCTCTTGTTATGTTATGGGAAATGGTTATGAGTAGTTTTTTTTTCCTTCTTTATGGTTGAAAAGTTTTTGTTTAATATTTTCTTTGCTTGTTCCAGTTGTGGGAATTAATGAAATTGGATGCTTAGAAATCTTGATATAATTGTTATTTGAGGGAGAAACACATGAATACCACCTCTATAAAAATGAAGAGGGTATTGGTCCTCATCTGATTATTGGTTCAAATCCCATAGGTACCTTTGTGATGCATCAACCATCCTCAAAATCATCAATTCGTAGAAAATAAAACTATGAGTCAAATACATGTTTTTTTTCAAATAATTATAAAGATGAATGCACGATAATATTAGAAATTTTAAGTATAATTGTAAAATTTCATAGGAAAAAAATGTTACGCAAGATTGTAACTTTGCCAACCCTATGTAATATTATTTTGATTATGAAAATCGTAATTCATAACTTTCATACTTAGTTATACCATTTGACATAAACAAATGTGTACTATCACTTTTTATTATTTGATTAATAAATATTTTTATCTTCTTAGTGGGTGCATATATTTTCATTTTACAAAAGGGTGAGTGGTGGAGAGTGAATATGTGTATTTGTTATATGTGAAAGTACACCTTCACTCCCTAAAAGTTGAGGGATTAAGGTGTGTATTTATTATATACATCTTCACTTATGTGAGAGTGAGTGGTGAAAATGTTGAAAGCTAAAGGGTTTTACACACGTTCACAAGAGTTGAAAATGTACATTTATGATAACATTAATTTATTTCATTATATTAATATCTAATCATTTTTAAAAATGTACATTTATAATAATATTTATTTATTTCATTATATTAATATAAATCATATATAAGTTGAAACACATTTTTCTATTGTCTCCTAAAAAGAATTATCTCAACCATGATTCAACATTATTGGCATCATATTGATTTATTTCATTATATTAATATAAATCATGTATAAGTTGAAGCACATTTTTCTATTGTCTCCTAAAGAAAATTATCAAAACAATGATTCAACATTATTGGCATCATCTCACCACTAAGGAAACACTATAATGATGACTAGGCATTATCTCAACAATGATTTAACAATGTTGGCATCATCTCACCACTAAGAAAACACCATAATTATCATAACGATGATTATATATATATTAATTATAATTTTTGTTTTATCAATCAAAGTTTATTTTAGTAAACGCTAATAACAACCACCATTACAACCACCATTAGAAAAGAAAACTCATCGAAACAAAAATAAGTGTAAAAAAAATAATTATTTGTATATTGTTCATAATACTAATAGAATATTTAAGATTGTCATTTCAAAATTTAGTTAGAGGAGTCTTAGAATAATAATAAAATATTATTGAAAATTGAGGAGTCTTAGGTGTGGAGGTTTTTTTTTTCATGAATTAAAAATCTACATATTACAATAACGTGGGAAAAGTCTATACTTTTATGATGATCACTTTTAAAAATTCAAAGCAAAATTAAAGAATAGATCAAATAATATGCTACATTTATGGTGCTTAAATGTGTTCTAAAATGTATCATAGACAAAAATGTTAAATAGATCTTCAATGTTTTTAGTTTAGTTATTAACTAAATGAAAGACCTCATTCAACTAACAAACATATCTCTATAGCATGCATATTGGGGATCATTTGAAAATGGAGGCAAATTCTTTAGTTGAAATTCCTTTCACTCACATTTATATGGAGTTGAGAGATGAGGTAAATGCTTTATTACCTTGGACGTTGTTAATTTAGTAAAAAACGCTTTGATCTTTTAGGAGTTTAGAGGAGGTATTGTTGCAACCTTTACAATCATCTTAAAAAAAGAGTTGTATGCTTATGTTTTACCTACAATTTAATTTAGTTTGTGTTATGTACATTTTGTGTTGGATTTTATTTTACCTATTTTTTTCATAAAACTAAAAGAATTGGTATGGAGATATGTTTTTATTAGTTTATATAGTAAATGAAAAATGAGAGATTTAAGTGGTTTTTTGGTTTAACTCCTTGTTATTTGTGAAGAAAGGGACATAAACATAGTCTTTTATGTATGCAAATTGCATGTAAAGAATCTAATTTCAAATCAATCTATGAATAGAATTTGTGTTTTGTTTCCTTAAAAAAAATAATAATGAAATACTTGTAAAATTTAAATTTGTATATGTAAAAGGTTAGTGAACAAATTACATATTCTTATACACTTGTGGATGTGTCAAATGCAATTAATAAATTTTTATTTTATGTAATATTTCATGAAGTTAAACTTTTTATTTTATGTAATATTTCATGAAGTTAAGTTTAAGGGATTGATTCAATTGTTTATGGTCAATGCTAGATATTAGAATAGTTTTATGTTAGCAAGTCTCCCATTTGAATCACTTTGAGTAAGGAGATATCATTTACAAATATGAAAAGTATCAATTAAATGATGATTGTGGAATTTCCAAGCGATTATAATAATAACTTTCACCAAAAAAACTTAAAATCAATTATTCATTAAAAAAAACTATAAATCTTTTTTTAGAAAAATATTAAAAATTAAAATAATTTTTTATGATTAAAAAACATATTTGCAAACTTGGATAGAGGACCATTGGGGTTTTCCAATATTGGAGGAAGTTCCTCCTCCTCATGCTCTTTTGGAATGCCCCCTGAGGCCCCTATGCAACAGGAAGGGATTTCAAGGCATTTTCTTTAGGAGCAATTGGACTTACTCATGGACATTTGCAGGGACACGACAAATCAATTATACAGACATGAGAACATTAAGGGAAGATTGGATGCTCTATTTGCAACTCGCTCAAACGAGTATGGTCAAAATAATTGCCTAGAGTGTGGCCATCCATACAATCTAACATAATCTTGGCATCATAATTAGCAAAACAATGACAATATGGAGCATCTATGTTGTAGTCACTCATGTTCATTTTGTCTAAATTCATTAGAAATAGTTTTACAAAACTTTATGTTAAAATTATTATAATAGCTAGAATTTTGGAGATATTAGTAAACATTATGGAAATTCTGGTATATAGAAGTATGGCATTAATCCTGGTTTCCATTTTTAGGAGGCCAACCACCATGCTTCCAACATCTTGTATGTTTTCCAGTTATATAAAATAATACAAGTTTTAATTTAAAATAAGATAAAATATTTGCAATATATTTGAAATTGTGTGTAAGACATTTTGAGTTGCCCTCTAATTGTAACGTATTATAATATTAATTTTCAACATACATTCCAACAATACTAATTGTAAATATTACTAATTACTCTAATAGTAATAGTACTCAGAGGATATACGACTTTTCAACTTTTGTTAACGATATTTACACTATACTTCAATTTTATATTACTAAAATATATTATAAATGATATTTATAATATTTATTTTATAGGGTAACAACACATAGCCTTCATTATTTAGGAAGACGAGAAGAAGATCATTATAATTGAATTTATAAAAATATAAAATAATTAATATTAATAAATTTTAAATTTTTATTTTATTTTTATCAAAATTATTTTAATATATAAGAATATAATTTTTAATTTTTACAATTGTAAATTTATATAATAATGTTGTAAAAAGAAACATAAACTATAAATATGTATAAATTTTAATAGTTAAGAACATGTGTTTTTTCTTAAAAACAATTTTGGGGAGCTTCATAACTTATAATTATTTTCAAGTTCATAATAAGCTTTCTATCTCCTATTTATCATTTTCTCAATGCTATAGTTTCAATTGAGCTTGTGATGAATATCAATTCCAATATATTGTGATATATGAAAGTATATGAATATCAATTCCAATATATTGTGATATATGAATCTTGTTGAATTTAATTATCATAACCTTTATTCATATGTGACCTTGTTGAATATAATTATCATAACCTTAATCTTATCAGTGTAGTAGGGAAAAATCCTTAAAAATACAAAAATGCTAAACCTTATTAAAATCATAAAGATAAATAATTTATAATATTCAACATACAAATATTTTATTTTAAAGATTAATTTCTATAATATATAAATAATAATTATCCATTAAAAATGATTTATATAACATGACATTGCATTCAAATAGTAGACTATGTTAGTATGTTTTTTTTTTATAAGAAATTGAAATTTTATTTTATAAAATTAATTTTATAAAGTTTTTGATATAGATAATATTTTTTTTTGGAAAAGTACATTTTAGAAAAAAAAAATAGACATTATTTCTTATTTGGAAGATGGTATTTAATGTAAAGTAAATAACTTAGAGACAATGAGTTTAGAGACTTGACCCTTAAACCTCTTCTTTGTCATTCATAATGCTTAATCACTAAGCAATTATATAAACAATTTATTGTAACATTTAAAAATATATAAAATTAGTTAAAAAAAAATTTGCATAGTTGTATTGAAACCACTCCTGGCATCTTCAAAACTTGTCTCGGAGCTTGGGAATGGGTAAGAAACAACTCTAATTGGGTAGGATCTTGGAACATGTACTTCCCAATTGGTTGGGATCTTGTGGTGCAGTCGTGACCCTCGCAGTCCAACCGCTCCCACCAGGACCTTCTCTCACTCAGGCCTGAAGAGTCAAAGACTCTTCCAACTCCTTACAGGAGTTCTCGATACCCACAAAAATCTCCCTGTCAGCGATCTCCCCGTAGCTTTGTCGGGAAATCAGGTTTCGCGTTATCACGAAACCTAAGTGCACGGTTCTCGCGTTGTCCAAAACCCTGAATCCCGATGGGTCAAAGAGTCAACGATACCGTCCCTATCGGGGATTTCCCTATTGGGAAATCGACAATTGTATTGTCGTGCGTCACTGCCTTCGCAAATCTCTGAACCCCGAACTCCAATATGCACGTGCGCAAATTCCTCGCCACGTCACCTCCTCTCTCCACTCTATTGGGAATCGCGGGATCGCGATTTCACTGGTCGTAATTCCTTTGCACTGGAAAATCCCGAATGCCGAATCCCGACTTCCCGGGATCTCGTGCCACCTGTCCCCTTGGTGATCGACGGCTTCGATTAAATCAGGAAATCGCTATTCGCGATTTCAACAAGTATGAAACTCTTGCCTCTGAGAAACACGATAAGTCGAGTTCCGATGGCTCTTGATCTCTCCTACGTCTGAAGGGCTAAATCCCTCACAATTTTTCCAAGGTCTGACGGTCGACGGGGTTTCACGATTCTCCTCTGCGAACCCTGGCCATCTATTCTCCCCCTTGGAGATTCCTCTCGCTCTAAACCTCCTTCCTGGTCAAACCTTCTTCTGGGTTTGTTCCCACAGTATCACGAAGGAACTATCCCCTCTGGGCTTGTCAACTCTGACTCCCTCAGAGACTGTGTGCACGCTTTTTGCGCTCGACCTCCAACAACTCTCAAAGTGCCTAGTCTTCTAGACTCTATGCCCTTCTGGCAACAATAGTCTCTGTCTCCTTCTGCTCAGATTTCACTACTGAGACTTCAAGTTCGGCCTGCACTTCTCCTGCACGACTCTATCAATCTGCACCAGCTTCTGGGTGAATGAGAATAAGGGTTTAACTGTCTAGCCTCATCAATGCACTCTATGCGGATGAATTAAACTGCACTCTATGCAGAAATCTCCCGGCTCAAACAAAGAAACAATTGAAACTCATTCTCCTCTCTCTCACAGATTTCAAATCAACTATGAAATCACATACACAGCATATTAAAGAAAATGTATGACAGAAAGCAAACATCCATGAGCATAATATCAACACAGAGAAACCACACAAACCATGAAATTGAATCAAAATCTTTCTTCTATTAATTCAATCTGTACATGGGTGTTCTTCACAAGTTCTCTTCCTTGGTCTTCTCTTCTTGCTCCTGTTTGATAATAATACAATGATACAAGGGAGGGTGTCTATATCCGTTTTCCCTCTCGAAAACTACAACTATCAAATCTATAATTAAATTCCTATCTAACAGCATTAAATCTATTAAATGCCTCATCTAACTAAGGATGAGAGCTTAAAGGCTCAAGGTCCCCTCTACAATACAAGTGCGCTTCTTTATGAAAGACTTCATTAAAGAGCGACGCAACAACTTTTCAAGTATTTCAAAATGTGTGCTGGCGCTGTCCAGCTGTTTCCTCTCAATGTGCTGGCTCGCTTGATGTGTTGTGGATGCTCCTGCATCATACTCCTCGACTTGGAAAGTTTCATGGGCTCCTGTCCATGAGCTCCTGCACGGTCTGTCTATGCCTCTGTATGACTGCTTCTGTCTCCCAGCTAGCATCCTCCACTGGGTGATTCTTCCATTTCACTAGATATTCGAAGTACTGCTTTCGTCTGGTCTTATTTCCCACTCGCTTACCCAGTATGTACTCCATCTGCGGCTTTTCTGCTACTGGTAATTGCTTCTGCCACTGGATCACTGGTTCCCCAGTTTCTGCTCCTCCAGCTCTGTATGGGTATAAATCCGAAACATTAAATATCGGAGATATCCCGATTCCATCCGACAACTCAATTTCATATGCGTTTTCTCCAAATTTCTTCAAGACTCTGCACGGTCTGATTTTCTTCATCTTCAGCTTGTTATACGTTCCCCTTGGGAACCTTTCTTTCCTTAAGTGCGCCAGAACCAGATCACCAACTTTGAACTGAAGTTGTCTCTTCCGCTAATCGGCTCTGCACTTGTATTCTTGATTTGCATCCATTAGTCATCGTTTCACCCTACTGTGAAGTTCTTGCATTGCTCCAGCGAATTCTTCTGCACTCGCGTTGCTAGTCGCAGCCTGTTCTAACTCCCTGAGTTCGGAAACTCCCCCCGGTTGTGTCCCATACACAATATGGAATGGACTTTTTCCTGTACTCCGATTCACCGAATCGTTGTATGTGAACTCTGCCTGTGGTAATATCTGGTCCCACCTACAGTGGTGCTCTGTCACCAAGCTTCTCAATAGATCCCCCAGACTTCTGTTGACCACTTTTGTTTTCCCATCCGTCTGCGGATGGTAAGCTGAACTAAATGCCAAATTAGTCCCCAGCTTCTTCCATAGCGTCCTCCAGAAATGACCTATGAACTTTGTATCCCTGTCCGAGACTATGCTTCTTGGAAATCCATGAAGTCTAACAACCTCTTTGAAAAACAAGTTTGCGATGTGGGTCGCATTGCTGGTCTTATGACATGGAATAAAATGTGCCATCTTCGAAAACCTATCCACCACCACAAATATGGAATCAATCCCTCTCTGTGTCCTCGGTAATCCCAACACAAAATCCATGCTAATTGCCTCCCATGGCCTCTCTGGTATGGGCAATGGCTGATAAAATCCTGCATTCTGCTTTCGGCCCTTCGAGTGTTGACAAATTCGGCACCTGTTAACAAACCTCTTTACATCTGCTAGCATGCCTGGCCAAAAATATGATTCGCTCAGCTTCGCGAATGTTTTGTCGTGGCCAAAATGGCCTGCTAACCCACCACTGTGCTTCTCTTTCAACAAGTTCTCCCTCATGGAGCAATTCAGAATACACAGTTGATTGTCTTTAAACAACAATCTCTCCTGGATCATGTAGTCTATCCATGGGCTCCGATCCCTGAGAACGGGATTTTCAGCTACCTCATATGATTCCCCGAAATCTGCATCTCCAGCATACATGTCCTTCAGATTCTCAAAACCCAATGTCTTGACTCGGAACTCCTGCAGCAACAAACATTTCCTGCTCAAAGCGTCAACCACTTTGTTAGCAGTTCCTGAAATATGTTTGATCACAAATGTGAAATTCTGCATATATTCTACCGATTTTGCATGCTTCTGGTTCAACTTCTCCTGTTGACTCAAAAACTACAATGCATGATTATCACTGTATAATACAAATTCCTTGGGTATCAAGTAATGCCTCCACTTCTTTAATGCCTGTATGATGGCATAAAATTCCTTATCATACGTGGAGTATTTCAGCTTTGCTTCATCCAGCTTCTCGCTGAAATATGCAACAGGCTTGTCATCCTGACTCAAGACCGCTCCTATAGCATATCCGCTCGCATCATATTTCACCTGAAATGTCTTCTTGAAGTCCGACAACACCAACACTGGTTGCTCTGTTATCTTCCGCTTCAACAAATTGAAGCTCTTTTCAGCCTCGACTGTCCAATGAAAAACTTTATGTTGTTTTTTCACGGTGTCCATCATTTCTGCGCTAATTCCACTAAAATTACGAATGAATTTCCTGTAGAAACTAGCCAAACCATGGAAACTTCTCACCTCGAAAACATTTCTCGATGATGGCCAATTTTTGATCACTTCCACTTTCTCAGGATCCATCTTCAACTCATTCGCTGAAATAACAAAGCCCAAATAAATGAGCTTTGTCTTCATGAAGGAACACTTCTTCATGTTGACTAACAACTTCTCCTGCTGTAGTCTTCTCATATCAATAGCTAAATGCTTCAAATGCTCAGCCTTCGTCTTACTGAAAATCAGTATATCATCCAGATATACGATGACAAACTTTCTGATGAATTCCCTCAGGACTTCATTCATCAGCCTCATGAATGTGCTCGGCACATTTGTCAGACCAAACGGCATGACCAGCCATTCGTACAATCCTTCGTTTGTCTTGAATGTGGTTTTCCACTCATCACCTTCTCTCATACGAATCTGGTGGTATCCTCTCTTGAGATCAATTTTCGAAAAATAATTTGCCCCACTCAGGCAATCCATCAGATCATCCATTCTCGGCAGTGGAAATCTGTACCTGATGGTTATCTTGTTTATCGCTCTGGAGTCTGTACACATTCTCCAGCCTCCATACTTCTTTGGACTAAGTACTGTCAGAACAACACACAGACTCAGACTTTCTCTAACCAGTCCTTTATCCAGCAGATCCTGTACCTGCCTTTTGACTTCCTCATTCTCTTGAGACGTCAACCTGTACGCAGCCTTGTTCGGAAAACTTGCTCCTGGTATGAGATCGATGTGATGACTCACACTCCTCATCGGTGGCAATGAACGAGGTAGTTCATCCACGATGATATCAATGAACTCTCCCAGTAGTTCCTGAATATCTTCTGGCAAGTCGTCCACTCTTGTACAAGTCAGGACAATTCTCGGCTTCCTGACCACAAAGAATTGTGGATCTTCCTTCTTCTCCATCTCTGTAAGTAGCTCCTTCCCACTCATAAGAAGTATCGTGTTTCTTACTTCCGGCTTTACCTCCTTATCCTTTATCGGAAGTAATCTATGTGTCATCCCATCCTTCTCCAAAGTGTACGTGTTCATTCTCCCATCATGAACCACATTTCTATCATACTGCCATGGTCTCCCCAATAATAGATGATAGACATCCATGGGAATGACATCACATAGGACCTTATCCTTATATTCACCCATCTTGAAATCAACTAAACATTGTTTAGTGACACTCATATGATGTCCTTTGTGTAGCCATGATACCTTGTATGGACTCGGGTGATTGGTCGTCTCCAGCTCTAATTTTTCCACCATCTCGGTTGAAACGAGATTGTTGGTGCTTCCGCTGTCCACTATGACTTTGCATTTCCAGCCCTTGGTCTTGCACGTGGTCCTGAACAGTCTGGTTCTCTGAGCTGTGTCTTCCACCTCCTTTTTAGGTGACAAAAGAACCTTATGCACCGTCAGTGACTTCCCACTTCCGGTGTCTTCATTCTCAACATCACGCCTCTGCGCCTCAACGATGTGAGCTTCTCCTCTATCCATTTTCCGGTCTGGACAATCAACGGCTTTGTGTCCATCCTTCCCACATGTAAAACATGTGATGATTCCTCCTCTGCCTCTTCCCCTACCTCTGGTACGACGAAAAGTGTTCACGTCAACATATCCGCCACCCTGCTCTGTATGCTGTCTCCTCGGCTCAGCATATTGTTGTCGTTGCTGTGAGGATCCCCCTCTCTCAATCTTACCCTGCGGTTTCTTCCATTCCTCTTTAGGCTTCTAAGTTCTTTCTTGGGCAACTGCCTTGCCTCTGGGCTGACTTTTGCCTCGTCCTCGCTGACCCTACTTACGAATCAGCTTCTCTTCGGCTTTCAGAGCCAATTGGTAAGCATATTCCACCGTCCTGATGGTTAGCATGCTTAACTCGTCCTGAATGTCGTATCTCAGACCATTCAGGTATCTCGCCACCTTCTCATCATCACTCTCCCGATGACCTGCTCTAATATTGAGTCTGTAAAACTCCTCAGTGTACTCCTTCACTGTCATCATCTTCTGTCTCAGGTTCTGCATTCGCCTGAACAGTGTGATCTGGTAATCTCTGGGGATGAATTTCGCTTTCATCTTTGCGATCATTCGATCCCAGCTTTTAATCTTCTGTTTTCCCTTGGAACGTCTGTCCGCTTGCAGCTCGTCCCACCATAAGGCTGCATGTCCTTTCAACTTGGTAACAACATGCCTTACCTTCTTATCCTCTTCGACATCCTCATAGTCAAAGTAGGTATCAAGAGCTCTGATCCAGTCCAACAACTCTTCTACATCCAGTCTTCCCTCGTAGACTGGAATATCCATTTTGGTCTTGGAACTCATTCTGGTAATGGCCTTGATCAACCGCTTGGTTGATGCATCCTCTGTCGTGACTTCTTCTGCATGTCCAGCTTCCTCTTCAACCTTGGAATCACTAAGATCCCCTGCACCAACTCCGCGTCTTTGTGCAGTTTCCATCTCTTCGAGTCTCGCCCTGAGATCTCTCATCTGCCGCTCCATTTCTGGATTCCCTGTCGGCCTACCTGTTCTTCTCACCTCCTTGTCTTCGGGATCTGGTGACTGTCTTTCTCTTCTCGGCGGCATGATGTCTTCTCTCCTCTCTGCTTCAGAAAGAAAAGATGTTCGAGCTCTGATACCACTTTGGTGCAGTCGTGACCCTCAAAGTCCAACCGCTCCCACTAGGGCCTTCTCTCACTCAGGCCCGAAGAGTCAAAGACTCTTCCAACTCCTTACAGGAGTTCTCGATACCCACAGAAATCTCCCTGTCAACGATCTCCCCGTAGCTTTGTCGGGAAATCGGGTTTCGCGTTATCACGAAACCTAAGTGCACAGTTCTCGCGCTGTCCAAAACCCCGAATCTCGATGGGTCAAAGAGTCAACGATACTGTCCCTATCGGTAAATCGACAATTGTATTGTCGTGCGTCACTGCCTTCGCAAATCCCCGAACCCCAAACTCCGATATGCACGTGCGCAAATTCCTCGCCACGTCACCTCCTCTCTCCACTCTATCGAGAATCGCGGGATCGCGATTTCACTGGTCGTAATTCCTTTGCATTGGAAAATCCCGAATGCCGAATCCTGACTTCCTGGGATCTTGTGCCACCTGTCCCCTTGGTGATCGATGACTCCGATTAAATCGGGAAATCGCTATTTGCGATTTCAACAAGTATGAAACTCTTGCCTCTGAGAAACGCGATAAGTCGAGTTTCGATGGCTCTTGATCTCTCCTGCGTCTGAAGGGCTAAATCCCTCACAATTTTTCCAAGGTCTGACGGTCAACGGGGTTTCGCAATTCTTCTCTGCGAACCCTGGCCATCTATTCTCCCCCTTGGAGATTCCTCTTTCTCTAAACCTCCTTCCTGGTCAAACCTTCTCCTAGGTTTGTTCCCACAGTATCACGAAGGAACTATCCCCTATGGGCTTGTCAACTCTGACTCCCTCAGAGACTGTGCGCACACTTCTTGCGCTCGACCTCCAACAACTCTCAAAGTGTCTACTCTTCCAGACTCTGTGCCCTTCTGGCAACAACAGTCTATGTCTCCTTCTGCTCAGATTTCACCACTGAGACTTCAAGTTCGGCCTGCACTTCTCCTGCACGGCTCTATCAATCTGCACCAGCTTCTGGGTGAATGAGAATAAGGGTTTAACTGTCTAGCCTCATCAACGCACTCTATGCGGATGAATTCAACTGCACTCTATGCAGGAATCTCCCGGATCAAACAGAGAAACAATTGAAACTCATTCTCCTCTCTCTCACAGATTTCAAATCAAGTATGAAATCACATACACAGCATATTAAAGCAAATGTATGACAGAAAGAAAACATCCATGAGCATAATATCAACACAGAGAAACCACACAAACCATGAAATTGAATCAAAATCTTTCTTTTATTAATTCAATCTGTACATGGGTGTTCTTCACAAGTTCTCTTCCCCACTCTTCTCTTCTTGCTCCTGTTTGATAATAATACAATGATACAAGGGAGGGTGTCTATATCCGTTTTCCCTCTCGAAAACTACAGCTATCAAATCTATAATTAAATTGCTATCTAACAACATTAAATCTATTAAATGCCTCATCTACCTAAGGACGAGAGCTTAAAGGCTCAAGGTCCCCTCTACAATACAAGTGCGCTTCTTTATGAAAGACTTCATTAAAGAGCAGCGCAACAACTTTTCAAGTATTTCAAAATGTGTGTTGGCGTTGTCCAGCTGTTTCCTCTCAATGTGCTGGCTTGCTTGATGTGTTGTGGATGCTCCTGCATCATCTTGGGAAATGTACCTAAAATAAACTAGATTCTAAAAAAAGATTTTCCAACACAAAGCTTAAGACCATTACAATAATATATTAGTTAAGAATTCAACATATCATTTACATAGAGAAAAACATAAAAATTATTTTCATAACTATTTGAACTAAATCCAATTAACAATAACTAAATATTAATAATAAATTTATAATAAATAATTTAAATTAATAAACAAATTATATATATATATATATATATATATATATATATATATATATATAATAAAAAATAATCTTATCATATTTTTCATTTAAAAAAATACATATACTCACCTCATAATTAAATACTAATTAATTATATTTTTTCGAAAAAGAAGGGAATTCAGAACATCGTTTTTCCAAAAAGGGAAATGAATTATATTTTTCGTTCAAAGCCCACTAAAAGTTTCCTTTTGGGAATTTTCTTCTTCCAACATACACATGTCGTATTTTGGATTTGTAATTTGTGGTATTTTAGATTTGTAATTTGTCGTTTGATAAATTATGTTGAAGTGTGATGACCACGAATGATAAATGAGGTTCATTTACACATCAATTATATTAATAAATAGAAGATAATGTATAGAAGATAATGTGGGGGGGTTTTGTTTGTGTGTACATTAATTGATCATCAAAACAAAAATAAAATGAAGAAAATGAAGTAAGGTTAAAAAGTAACATATCATGAGCATTGAATTTGTGATTTTGAAAGTTAAAAAAAAATTCAAATGCGGTGCACTAATCAATTAAGTCAACTAAGCAATGAAAACGTGGAAATGAGTTGGGGAAGCATGATTGAAGAATTGTGATTGATGCAAGAGGTGATTAAGATAGATGTATAATTGAAGTTTTTTGTTTTTGGTTATTTGTTGTAGTGATGTAAAGCTTTTATTGGTGACAAGAACTATATGTAGTGATTGATAAAGATGGTATAATAGCAGAAAAAGAAAGACAAATAACAATAAAAATGGTATAATCGTAGAAAAAGAAAGACAAATGACAACAACCAATGTAGGATACTTGGGGTGCAAGGAATGAGAGTCCAATTTGTGTTCCTCTTCATACATATATTATATTATCTCATATTTTAGATTTGTAATTTCTCATTTGATAAACCATGTTGAGGTGAGAAGACCATAAATGAGAAATTAGGTCGGTTCACACATCAATTATATTAATAAATAGAAGATAATGGATGTTTCTCATGTGTACATTGATCAACCATTAAAGCAAAAACATGGGGATGTGAGGTTAAAAGTAGCATATCGTGGTAAATGGAAACATGGAAGTGAATTGGAGGAGGATTGAGGAGTTGCAATTGAAGGAGGTTATCATCAAACCATTAAGATAGATGTGTAGTCAAATGTTTTTTTTTTTTGGTTGTTTGTTGTAATGGTGTAGAGATTTCATTGGGGGGAAGAACTATATTTGGTGACTGATAAAGATGGCATAATAGTAGAAAAGCAAGACAAATGACAACAACAACCAAGGGTAGTGGATGTTAATGCACCCACAAACATGGCTTATAATATAACTACATGTTTCTTGTTATGTCAACTCTTATTTTCAAGGAAGAGTTTGGATGAGTATAAGTAGAGATCCATCTTAATTGTGGATTGATGAAGTATTGAGAGAGGCCAAAAAGAAATTGAGAGGAAAACTTTTAGTGCTTACAAAATCAGGGTTAAAATGGATCTATATTGAAAATTAAATATTACTATAACTGCAATACTCTATGGAAATATGAATGTCAAATTGAATGTGGGAGGAGGACTATGGGGATCTACTTGATGTAGGAGGTCATTGTGAAACTAGTA
Organism: Picea engelmannii; assembly: GCA_009831015.1. Taxonomy (NCBI): domain Eukaryota; kingdom Viridiplantae; phylum Streptophyta; class Pinopsida; order Pinales; family Pinaceae; genus Picea; species Picea engelmannii. The sequence continues at coordinate 277,985 of ML800546.1, forward strand.
ACATAGCGCAGTTGAAGTTTTTTTCCTTGGTCTCGTGTGGTGGGCTTGGACTTGAATTATGAGCCTAAATCTCATCGATGTGAAAGGTTATATTTGATGATTGATAGAGAAACTTAACCAACAAAAAGTAACGCTCTACATGCAACACCTTCAATGAGAGACTTAACTAGCACTACCACAATACATTGCTTTAGCGTCGTCTTTAAGATCACTGTGCAGTGTATCTTTTGAAAAAAAAATTAAGTCTAGATAATGTTTGACATGAGCATTTGGGGGCGTCATGTTTTTCATCACATTTGTGTTGGGACAAACATTTCCAATGCCATCGTTTTCAGTAGGATCCCTTGTTAGCATTATGATAGTGACGAAATTTGCAGCATTGAACTGCACAAGATGCCACCAATGCATTATAGATGCTCCAAAAAACCATGATTAGTGTCTCAAATGCGTTGTCTATGCACCAATCACGTTTTGTTTGGGTAATAGTAGCTTCATGTTACATTAGTGGTGCATTGATATTGTCTACATGGATTTCATATTTGCATTGAAATTAGAACATTTATCGTGTCATGGGTGTCAACTTTGTGTTGTATTACATCAACTTTGCATCATAGTAAAGTTACATATGTGTCAAAAGTTGTGTTGTGTTGCATCAAAGATACAACATATTGACTCAAGTTGCATCATATTAAGGTCAACGTTGTGTTAATATTACGAAGTGATTATTATTAATTATTTAGTTATTTAATTAATTATTATTATTTATTAAACTATTATTATAATTTGTATTAATTTAATTATTGTTATTTTTTTTTTGTAAATAAAAAGGGTAAATCCTATTACTATGTTGTCACTATACAAAATAGATATATTTCATTGGCCTGCCACCTGTTCCATCAAACTAGTGGAAACGGGAACAAGGGACCGCCTATTATACTTTCGGCCAAAAAAGGCATCTGCCACATGCCCTGCCAATTGGAAACTAGAGAAGGTGGCAGATGATTTTCCTGACAGAGTTGTCTTTGCAAGATAGAAAAAACTAACAACTTATGAAAAAAGAAAGCTAGATAGGAAATATGCAGAGTACCAGTGCAAAATAACAATAAAGAAGCACCATCATTGTGTTGGTGGAGCTCAGAGGACTGCACAAAAATAATCATTGGTCGGGTTCTATGCACCATGGGATGTTTTGTCCGAAGCTCCAGGAAGAGTGTCGTCATTGGGCTGTAGCATGAAGGGTTGTGCACACGTCAGGCATCGCTACTTGGTTGGTGCATTTGAGAATGCGTCGAACATCATATCAATCTAATTGTTGATGAGGGTTTCTTGATGAAACTGGCATGTCATGTAGCTTCTGAGATAAAAAATGAGATCCAGCTTCTCCAGGCTGAAGAGGATGGGGGGAGTTGGGTCGTATTCCAGAATTGCATTCAGTGGTGGAGTCATCGAGATGGGGAAATTCTTCTGCGTAGTGTCGATGGCTCCATCCTTGTCCACCACATCTCCTGCATCCACTTCACTGGTGCTACCCTGTATGTAAACGCATGGAGCTATGTGGAGGAGTTCCTTTAGGAATTCCTCCTGAACAATACATGTGGCGCCTTCCATGGAAACCTTAGTACCAATATCATCTTTTCTAGTGCGTGGGCGCAAGTAATCATCCAGGACCATGTAGAGGAGGGATTCTGGTGGAACCTAGATAGGCTCCTCTGGGAATTCCTCCTCGACCTAGGCCATTGGTGGAGTATGTGGACTCACAGTGCGCTTCATCCTTGCAATGGACAAGGCTCGTTCCATGTTCTGCAGGCGTCTCTGCCTGGCAGCGTAACTGTACCAGGAAGGTCCTCGCCTAGGCTTTCCTCTCTCTCTCTCAGCATGGTTGAGATAGGGGGGTGAATAATCCACTGAATTACATTCAGGAAAACCCACTATGCAATAACCCAATTCCCAGAACGAGCAAGGTGAGAGATCTCGGAGGCGAAATAGTGCAATCCAGGGCTAGTTATCCAAGGGGCGGACATGACAGTTGTACTCACCCGCCTCCTACCATTAATGAACTAGACCACCATTAAACTGACATGAGGGAGTTGTCCTCCCTTCCTCTAGAAGTTATTAAAGTTGCCCTCCATTCAAGATCGAGGTGAGGGACGATGACTGGCCATATTTATGGAAGAGGTCATGGGAGGGTTGTGTGGCCTCCTTTCGTTACGTGGCACCCCATTGTTATTATTATTGTTACAATATTTAAATATTTACGAGATTGATGATTAATATGTGTTTTAATTTATTGCATACTAATCATGAGAACAAAAAATATGTATATTTAAAAACAATTATGAAATTTTACTCACTAACATTCAATCAATTTCACACCACGAAGAAAAAACCATGTATATAAAAATGCAATGATGAAATTTTAGATTAAATTTTAAAATAACCATGTAATTTTTTTATGTTTAAACAAGTGGTACGATGTAAAATCAAGGAAATGTTAACTTTGTATAAAAAATTGGATGAAAAATTATGTACACATATAAGAAAATGAAATGAATTTGATATTAAAAGTTGATTGAATTTTTATCAGTTCCCTCCTCATGTTCTAAACCCTTCTTGTCCTAATTTTGTAAAAACATATTAAGAACATGAGTTCACTAATATAAAAAGTTACTAACCTTTAAAAATGTAATAAAAAACAATTGAGTATCAAAAAAAAAATTGAGAGCAATTGCGGGTGGAGCAGGATAGAGGTTCAGGGTTTACATTGGAGCGTTTCAAGAGTAGGTAGGGACATGGGTTGGGGGGTTTGAATGGATGATGTGAATTTTTAGGATGAGTGACACAGACACCAGGGATGGAAAAATCGGTAGGGTCCTCTGAGCAGACGATGGGATGACGACATGATGAGACTTTGACCTTCAAGGACACAGCACTGGGAAGATCTAAAAAAGTAGATAGAGGGCATGGAAATGGGGGGCGTAGAAAAATTCATAGCCATGAGTGAGGTTCTTCCAGGGGGGAATAGGGAATGAGCCATGTGGATGAAAGAAAAGTAAAGGTTTCCTTGCCAAAATTGCAGAAAACCCAAGGTAAAAGATAACTTCTCCTAATATCGGTAACTATATTCAACAAATGAAATATCATACTCTAATTGGGAAGTTCATGGGAATTTGGCCATCAGAGAAGGCTCTAATGGTTTGGGTAAAATCACACTAGAAGGTGAAAGGACAAGTAGATCTAAACCTTGGATTGAAGGGTTTCTTCACAACAATATTTTATAATTCACGAGACAGGGATTGAGTCTTCAAGAAGGGCCCATATTTTTTTAATTCAGCAGGTTTCAATATCATATACTGGACAAAAAGATTCTCTCTAGATAAAGAGGATTTCATGGTGGCTCTGGTTTGGATAAGAACATACTCATTACCACATGAGTTTTAGGAAATGGAAACCCTGGAAGGTATATGGAATACCCTAGGCACTTTAAGCAAGGTATCAAAAGTAACAAAAATGGATAAATATACATCTTACACAAGGATATGAATCTACATGAATGTAGTAGACACCCTTCCGACATCCATAACAATATCATATATAGATAACGAGTGGAGCTAGACTTTAGAATATGAGCATATACATTTTAGATGTAGAAAGTGTCATGTCCACGAACACCTCTTCAGATACTTCCCCTTAAACGCCAAAAATGAACCAAGCAAAGCACAAGAAGAAGTTGATCCATATGGGTTTACCAATCCAAGGGAAGTTTAAGGTTAGGATAAGATCAAATAAACCAAATAGAAATGAAGCTGAAAACTTGAAGGAACCTGAGGAAGTACGAGTGGAGAATAATGAAGAGGAGACAACACAAGAGATGGATCTAGAAAAGGTGTAGATATATATTCAAGCTCTGGAAGAAGTTCATGGAGAGAAAGAAGTTGATGATATGACAATAGGTCATCTATGAAAACTCCAAACTGAAATATATAGGAGAAGAGGTAAAGAGGTAACACCAAGAAGCCATGAAACAGTTCCAGAAAATATGGGGCTTGAAACAAATCACATGAAAAATCCTCAAGAAAACTATTGTCGAAGAAAAGAAGAGGAGACGAAAACCCTATAAGAAGAAGATTGAAGAAACATGGGAACTCCTGGTAGATTCGAGACAAATCATAGGCCTACCAGAAAGATATTTCCAAACTCAACCAACGTGTTAATATGAAGACAATGTCATGGAAAGTGAGAGGACTAAAAAAAGGATCATGTAGGAGCGAGTGGAGGTAGTAATGATTCAAGAAACAAAATGTGATAAGGAAATAATGAGGAAGATAGCATAAAAATTATGGAAAGTTTGAAAAGTAGAAACAATTGAAGCGAATGGAGCTTCGAGAGGGATGGCCATTTTGTGGGATCCAATGAGATGGACCATGGATCTACATTCCAAATTTCCAAGAATTTTGATAATGAAATTTGAAGAGGTAGACACCCAAGATCAAGAGTACTTATCTAATATGTATGGTCCATTATCTCCAATGTTAAAGAGGGGTTTCATGGATTATCTAAACTACTTGGGGAATTTTTTAAAAGACCATTCATGGATCATAGAATGGGACTTCAATATGATAACATCAGTCCTAGAGAAAAAGGGAGGGATTAGAAGATTTTCATGGGGAAAGAGGGGTGTCCATGGATTTAATTAATACTTATAGACTAGTTGACATCCCAAGCAACAGTGGTTGGTTTACATGGAATAACATAATAAGGGTAGAGAAGAAAATTACAGTCCATCTAGATAGATTCTTGGTTACCGAGTCTATGTTCTAGGAGTAGTGGGTAGTAACGACATATGTACTCCCCTTCAATGGGTTTGATCATTGGCACATCATGCTTTCGTGGGAGGGGAAACAAAACCTAAGCCGAAACCCTTTCGCTTTGAATTTTTTTGGATGGACCATCCAGAGTTTCTCCAAAACATAGAAAGGTGGTGTAATGAAATAATGGATCTCTATGGCACCAAGATGTACAAATTTCAACAAATAATCAAGAATATTAGGTTCAGAATCATAATCTGGAACAAGGAGTTGTTCGACAACATATTTGAAGAAAAGAGAAAAATGGAAATAGAGATGGCAATGATACAAATAGAAGCAATATCGAGAGAACAATTCGATGAGGCAAGGAGAAGAGAAGAACATATAAGAATAGAATTGAATAAAAGAGACAAATAGGAAGATATCCTTTGGCAACAAAAGTTAAGAGTAATATGGCTAAGGGAAGGGAACAAAAATACAAAAATCTTCCATAACTCATTGCTACAAAGAAGGAATCACAATAGGATTGCATTCTTGTGAACGACAACAGAGGAAAAATAGAGAGAAATGAGGACATAGAGAGAGAAATTATAAATCACTTCCAACAACTACATGAAGAGCCTATAGAGTAAAGGGAGGAGGCAATCTATAGGATAACGAGATGAATCCCAAGGATGATAACCCCAAAACAAAACCAAAACCTCATGAGACCAACAACATTGGAGGAGGTGGATAAGACAATTAAAGAGATGGCCACATGAAAATCTCCAAGCCCGGATGGGTTCACTACAGATTTCTTCCAATCATGCTGGAAAATAATTGGGAAGGATATATGGGAGGTCGTTGAAGAATCCCTCTCCTCCAAATCCATCCTGCGGGTCATAAATGTTATGTTTTGTTGACCAAAATTTGGTCACTTATATGTTCCCGCTCTTGTATTAGTAAAAAAAAAACTGATATCAAAAGAAGCCAATTTTTGAACTCTTATAATTTCATTGCATAGCCCTCGGTCTCAACGTCGCCATGCATTCCCCAGAATTGGAATTCGAGTCTCTATGACCAAGATATGAATAATTTTGTCGATAAGTCCAACAGAAATATTACAAAAAATATGAAGAATTTTTCTAAGTGTCATGTTCTCCTCTCTTGTCCTCTCCCTTCACCTCTCTTCATTATCCTTTCATTCTCCTTTCATTCTATACTTAGTCATTTTTCTCATTACTTCAACACTCCCATTTTCTCCTTACTATTTTCCACACCTAGCCATTTTTTTTTCCTTATTCTCCTTCCATACTTAGTTATTTCCACGTTCACATTCATTTTCCCTTTTTCTTTATTTTCCCATTTCTTTTTATTTTCCTTTCTATTTTCATTATCTCATTTTCCATTTCTCTTTCTTAATTTTCCTTTTCCCTTTTTCATTTCCCAAATTTTACGTAATTATTTTTATTTCCCATATTTTTTTTTATATTCCATATTTCCCATATTTCTTTCCATTTTTCACGTAATCCGTTATATATCTTCCAACACTTAGTCAATTTCATGAGTTACGTCAGGTTCGGGTTCAGACTCACGGACTCATATTTGATGTTTACTACCCTCATAATGCACCTTTGACTTATTCCACCCTCATAATGCACCTACACTTAGAATTTTCACAACTCTTTTAACTACCCTTTACTGTGTAAATATTCAAACACTAAGTCAATTTTGGATTTTCATACTTGCAGACATTCAAAGACTCACATACTCATATTCGATGTTCATATTATATACTTTGTAAGTCCGCTAATGTATGCATGCCAATTCTCCACACATAGATTTTTTCACAACTTTTTACCATTAATTACCGCCCTACCAACCTCTGTGTTCAATTAACCCCACCTATTATCCATATTATTTTAATAATATGTGATACCCCACGACTTGAACTTTTAATTATTATTTCTATTTTATAATTTTAAGTATTTTCCAAAAGACAATTTTGTCTATTGACCAAATCAGAAATGTAAAACCTTATTATTTTATGAAAATAAACACATGTGGAAAAAGGGGAACACATTGAAGTAGCTGCTAAAGAGGGAGTTAGAAATCCAAAGGGTTTGGCCAAGTAGCAACAGACTGATACAAGCTGTGGAGTTAACTCAACTTCAAAAATACACATTCCATATTTATAGGAGAATCTGTGAACATGTGTAAACTTGAATCTGACAAGGGGTCAGTGAGCAGGAGGCTCAAGACAAGTGTCACAAGTCCTAGGAAAACTAAAAGAAGTCATTGATAAAATATAGACAAGAATAACAACATGGCGGAAAAGGATCACTAGCCAACCTTTATGTATTCACTCCCATGTTACATATTTATAGTACAATGGGTGATGCCACCTCATAGAGAGATTTTCTCTAGATCTTAAAATCATGCATGATGACTAGGCTAGGCAATCTTAACTAAATCATTAGTAATCACTTGAGGATATATTACTAATATCCTAAATGAATAATACAAATATAGGTGACAATTTAGACTTAGTGAATGGTAAAGGTAAGCCATAGGCTAACAATCTCCCCCTCAATCACAAGACCTATCAATAATACCAGCAATAAAGCATAAACTGGTATCAATTCCAAGTATTCATAATAAAACTCCTGTGCTGAGCCTCAATGAAGAACTGCTTGAAAAAACGCCAATATGGATGTTGAATGGTTCATCTGAAATGAACTGGAAGAGAGCTGAGATATGGATGTGAACAACTGCAATATCTGAACATTCCCTGATTGCTTGACAATTTGATCATTTTGCCAAGTATTTTAGCTAGAAGAATCTGATGTCTTCTGCTAATTGGTGAACATGTAGTATCACCACTCAACTATTAGTGTATCACTAAAAGTGCTCTCTAAATCTGTGGTTTGGGATGACCACTAACCAATTGATACCATGTATCTGATGGTTTTTGGATAACCACTAACCAATATTGACACTTTTAGGTGTCCAACAACATCCTAATGTAAACTGTGTATGATTTCAATTGCAAGTCATTGAACCATAATCCTGTCAAATCCCGCCATCTTTGGAAAATCTCACAATGTAATCATGTGAGCCAGGATGCATGCAAATTGTTTACTTAATGTAAACTCCAATCTAATGAGAACGAAGCAAGAGAAGTGAATCAACTTCTAGTCTGACACATCCCTGAAAATGACTGACAACTCAATCAAATGCCAAGCTACAATGCAGAAGGATCCTCTTGTCCTCTGCTAGGTTGAATGACCATCTATGTGAACCAAATGTTCACATCATTGCTCTCAAAATAAAAAACTACATGATTCAACTTAAACTTATTGAACCATAATTCTACCAAAGTCTGTTATCTACAGACTGTAGTTGCCCATTTGGCAAATTTCATGCGCATATGGCATACTTGTTGTCGAAACTTTCAGTTTGACAACCAATTCCTTCATCAATTCTCCCCTTTGTCAGCTGAAAGGAGAGACCAAAAGTGTTTTCATGAACCATCATTACTGGAATTTTGAACTCCCCCCCTTAAGGTGCATGAGATTTACATCATTTTACTCCCCCCTTCGAGGCTTAAGAGAGTACCATACTTGTTTCATTTGAGTACAACACAAAGTGGGCATGTGGAAAAAACCACATGTTATCTCATCCCGTGAGGGCCATGCTCGAAAGCTATGCCATAAGGGGACCAATTATGTGAGGTACAAAAATGTTATGTGATACAATATTAGTTTTTACTCGAGATTGGATTCTACGATAAGACTTATATAATCGCTTGGTTGTTGACGACCATTTCCAAGGATCAATCCACTCATAGTGAATCTTCAATCTTGCAGGTTTCTTTAGTGTTGAACATCTGTTTGAAGAATGGTTATGCTTGCCACAATGCTGGCAAGGATGGAGATCAAAACACTGATTCTCCTTGTGACCAACTCGATTACAATGTTGGAACTTATCATTCTGGTGTTGAACTTGAACAGGTGAAGTTGAAGCTTCTTGAAGGAATCTAGCACTTTGGAACTTGATTGGTCTGGAATAATCAGGAATATGAAAGGTAACTTCCTTGTCATATCCAAGTCCTGTTCTATTCTTGTTGTAGATGATTTCTTCCCAAGGTCTGATGATGGGCTTGGAAAGAGTATTCTGAACCTGTTGCTTTGAAATCCTTGGAAGCAGATTTATTGCATGTTGATGCATCATTGAAAAGTTTTCTTCACTGAAATCAGAAGGAAACTCTTGAAATGTAGGTTCATGAATAGATTCAACTTCGCCTGAAATTGATTCTAAAGTTGTATCACCGTGTTGTTCCTTCACTGGTTGTTGATTAAAAACATCATCATCATCATCATTATCATCATAGAGAGGGTTGTTCTGAACAAAAACTAGTTCGGAACAATTCACTAGTTGTTGATTTTTGAGATCTATCAACTAATTATTCAATAGTTGGGATAGAGATTGAAGAAGTCTAACTTTAACTTGTGTCACTTGCAAACAAGTTAGCACTGATTGAAGAGTTTCTTTTTTCAATGTCACTGTGTTTTCTTCAGTGGTGTTTATTAGAGTGTTCAATAACTCTAATAATTCGAGACTTCGAGCCATTTTCAAAACACTAAAAGAGGTGTCCTTGTGCATGTAGATCCTTATTACAATTTGACTCGACAGAAGAAGGTTTATTTGTGACTCGCTCACTTGAACTTCACGCTCACTTGAACTTGCCTTGCTTGAACTTGCTTCCAGGAAGTTGAGGATGTCGGTTACCACCGAAAATGCATCCCAAAGTATTACAATGATTTGAGTTTCAAGCACTCATCCTTGTCAATTACGACTCAAAATGACTCTAGGGTGTTGGGCTTAGCCGAAAATGCACCTTATGAAAAATTCAATTCAACTCAACTTGATTTAAAAAAGACAAGTAAACTTACAAAAGGACAATTTGCAAGTTACAATAAATCCTGATTAAGTAATCTTACAACAAACATTGTTTGCAAGTTACAATTTAACTTCAAATGCTCCATGATATGCTGGGTTCGAAAAATTTGATTTGTCCATTACTGATGTAGTTGATGACTTGAATTCTTTGAGAATGTTCTTCACATATTCTTGAATGACATGAATTTGAGCTTGAACTTCATGTATGTGTTTCACTGGCATTAATTTGTGTGCTTATCTTGTTGTGGATTCCATGTGCGTATAGTTGTAGAGTAAATCATAAGCTTAGTGTCAAAACTCGACACAAAACACCATGAAAACATTCAAAGAATCATTCACCATCACACACAATACAAGGTGTACCTAAGATCCCCTTATTCAATTTCGGGCGGATCTAGGACATAGACAAAAATACTTCATTTTATTATGGATTTCCTTGTGATCACAATACAAATAGAAGCCTTCAATGGTCTTCATGTCGCAACTTATAAGAAGAACTTTATAACTCCTTTTTACAAAGTTTTGGAAACCAAGCTTCAATTACCCCATTTCAATGTTCCTTCAATTTCACTTTCACAAGTCCTTTCATAAAAAATCCCATCGCTTACCATGTGATCAACCATAATCCAAGTTAATTACATGATTGAAAAAGAATTTCTAATAAAAGAATGTCTTTCCACCTCAATCACATGTGTATCTCATAAGGTTAAGATCACATAACTTTAATGTGAAGTGCACCTTTAAAAAACACACCTCATTACAATTCCACGTGAGCTAATCACAAAGTTGCACTGATTTCCAAAACTTCCAAAACCTTTGAAATATGTTGTTACCTTATATGCCACTTAATAAAAAGTGATCCTTTTAAAAAGTGTGCATATCTTTGTCTTTATATGCCATAAAATGACTTATTAAAATGTGTGCATAGTTTTGTCTTATGCATGGCATGATTTTGAAATGTATAACTAGTTCACCAGTTTTCATGTAAACATTTTAAATAAGATGCCATTTTAAGTAAACACTCGTACCTTTTTAAATCCATGAGAGTGGGGACGTTCAGAAAATCAAGGAGTAAATCTTGGAAATTAGAATGCAGTTGAGGAAATCACCGTTGGAAAATTAAAGACACGGATCGGTCAAACAACTTGCTTGGTGGCTCATGCATGAGAAAATCATATTGTAGATCATCAAAGATTGTATATAGATCGATGATGGAATATCCCTAGGAGTCATCAGATCTACAACTTCCTCCTGCAATTCCTCTTCAGATCGACTTCTCGGTACCTCATCCTCCTATCTACTGGTTGATTTTCTTAGGTGTCTTATTTCATGTCTCTTCCATCTTCACATGCAGCAACCACAAACATTGTCCTTCCGTCGATTTCTAACCTTAAGCTCTGAACTGTGACCTTCGTGGTTTTTCTGGTTCAACTAATGCCGAGGAAAAACTTTATTACAAGACTTCAACCTTTTCAACTCCAAGCAATTTAGCATTTTGGCTTGGCTTCAAAACAAATTTTGTAATGCCATGAATTTAATGGAACCAACAATCCATGTTTTTTAAATGTTTACAGACAATAAGATCATCCCTTGATCAGCATGAGAAATTGATTAATAATAATAATAGCAAATCCACTCAATGGTATTCTAAATCGTGGCTTCAAGGGACAACTAGTTTCTGGCTATAATAAACAAGTTTCTAGTTGGTTTCTGCTCATATAACCAATGCAAATATTTGCATAAATTAAAAGTAAAATATATCAAACCCTTTACTCTTCTTGTATTCACACTTTTTAGAATTTAGAAAGACAAAAGCCTCACTCTGTAGCTCAAACAACCACACATACACAGGGGTTGCTAGATTTCCTGTATAAATAATTTGAGGATGTAGGACAAAGAGTATCAAATTGGCGGCAGTGATTGATTCCTCTTAAAAATGGAGCAAGAAAACAGATCGATGGAATCTATCCAATGAATTTATTCATAGCAAAAAGAAAAGTTTGTGGCGGAGATCAAGGTTTGTGACTGTTGATGGAGTGAGAGCGGTATATCTTAGTTGGAGGACTCGCCATTGTCTCGATGAATCTCAAATCTTTTGCCCTCTGAGAGATTCGAAGACATAAATTTCTATGCACTTTTGTTGATTAAAATCATTTCCAACTATCTTCTGATTCTGGATCAATGATTACTATGGAGATAGACTTGGAAACCTCAATCGTTTCAAGCAAGAAGATAACCATTGGTCGGGGATCTTTTAACACATGCGTGTGCCAATTCTTCAATAGACTTGGTGCATTCTTTGTGCACCACCTTCTTCATTTAGGTGTTGACTTTGGAGAGAGGATATCAACATTTTTGTGGATGAGTGGACTTCGATTTGGAAGATGGAAGACGCACAAATCTACATATGATGAAATTGGCACACAACAAATACTTCAGATTTGTGTAGATCAGGGGTAACTTATTAGAGATTGATTGTTGGACATTTCACTTGTGCAGGTGCAAATATCCTTGGGCAGACTCTGTGATGATCAGATTTGACAGTTGACAACATTTTCACATTGATTGCCAACAATACTGCACATGCCAAACCCACAGAAAGTGTGCATGCGTAGATCCACCAATCTGTGAAAAACAAACAATCACAAAAACACATCCAACAGTGACTCACGCTCTATAACAGCATCCCAAATGATATCTCTTGTGGATTTGCTCCATTTTCTATTCGCCACTGATTCTCCTTTCCAAATCCAAAAACCAAGTAGTGATCACGCACCAACTATATGCACTTTATCCAATTGTTTTAATTGAACTGAAGATGACCAGATCTTACCAATTTGTGATTGGTTGTAAAGGTTGTACACTATGCGCCAAACTTTGAATCGTGTCTGTACATTGTCTCGGCTCTAGCTCTCTTTATCTCCATTTCACATCCCAAATAACTATAGCTCTGCAATTTGTTAGTATAGGCTACAAGGTTCTTAATACCATAAGATCTCTTCTACCACTTCACCTTCCATGAAAACTACCATGGTGAAGCTATTAGTCCCTTAAGACCATAAGAGATCTGATACCAATTGATAAAATATAGAATAGAATAACAACATGGCGGAAAAGGCTCACTAGCCAACCTTTATGTATTCACTCCAATGTTACATATATATATAGTACAATGGGTGATGCCACCTCATAGAGATATTTTCTCTAGATCCTAAAATCATGAATGATGGCTAGGCTAGGCAATCTTAACTAAATCATTAGTCATCACTTGAGGATATATTACTAATATCCTAAATGAATAATAAAAATATAAGTGACAATTTAGACTTAGTGATTGGTAAAGGTAAGCCATAGGCTAACAGTCATGAAAAGGGAATGGGACACCATTCTAAACATGCGAACAGATAGCTCAAAAAGGCTACACACAAAACTGACTTGACACAATGATTTTTCAAAGATTGCACACAACAAGATGGAACTCACAATTATGCAAGAGGCCACGTACACATCCCCTTTGATTCCGAACTCAACGTGGGGGTTATAGATGTTGAAAAAGACTCTAGTATAAGGTTGGGAGGAACAAGGTCTTCAACGTGTGGTTTCCCCAAGTTCCATGTTTTACTTCTTTTTTATGAATATGTTTATCTAAATATTCAATGTGTTTTATTATGCATTATTGTGGCCAAAATCATTCGTTATAAACCATAAATAACTTGTAACAATATAAGGTTTAAGTTCTTGTTATGAGAAGATAAATGCATATCATAAGTTTCATGCAGAAAAACTATGAAAGAAAAACAATAGTTATTCTGATTCTAGATCTACAAACATAATAGTTTTACCAGTAGCAAATTGATAAAACTCATAGGTAAAACCTAGGAATAAAACATATCTTATTCATATAAGAAACCTTTATTCAAGAGACCAAGTTTCAACAAGATACACTGTATATATTTCGAAAATGAATCATTATAGATTAAACATAGTCCAACAAGATACACTGTATATATTTCGAAAGGGAATCGTTATAGATTAAATAGAGTCCAACAAGATACATTGTATATATTTTGAAATGGAATCATTATAGATTAAACAAAGTCCAATAAGATACGTTGTATATATTCAAAAGGGAATTGTTACATATTAAACAAAGTTTAACGAGTAATGACTATTTATGTCCAACAGGAAAAAAACGCTAAGTAAACCGAGTTTAATATAGATATAAATAATGATTGTTTATAACCAAAAAAAAGAATAGTAAATAGATTACATAACATTACAACATTGTAAAATGAAACAGTCCTAAGTCATGGGATTTCTTGAATGATTATACAAAATTATTTCAGTCGACTGGCTCGATTGAATGTAATAACAGAGAAATCACATGTTGTGATGCCAAAATTGAATGTAGTTAAGGAATGGAACCTGAGTACCTTTCCAAGAAAGGGTATTTCCGAGTATCCATGGTACCAACCTCCTTGACACCTACATAATAACAACAAATAAATTAGAATGTTGCACGAGTTATTTAGTCAAACAAAAGTTACATACGCAAACCGAGACAAACTTAGCATGGATATACAAAGTGCCTTGTATCTCCTTCCATTGCCTTTGAACTATACTTGAGTGTTTAGGGTTGGAAAATAGCTTATGGATACCCCTCACAACAATAAAAAGGGCCCATCATTAGTTTAATTACCCAAGAATTATTTTAACGATGGATGTAAATCATGGCATATATACATAATGTAAACCAAAGAAATTACTATGCTCTGTGTGAACAATGCCCAGTGAAAATATTTATAATAGAAGTCCTAATTAAGTCTAGTATGAATAAAATGATGTGAAAGGTCTTAATCATTGAAAAAAATGGGAGCAATAAAACAAATGAATTAAAAACCCTATAGTAAATCGGGTAACGATAAACTCAGATCACTAAGTTCATAAAATTACTGGGTACAGACAGTAAGTCCCCGAGGTTCAAGGAAAATCTCCTCAAACCATAGGCTAACCAGGAGCAAGATCTACCGCAACCAAAAATACAATTTTTACAGTCCCGACATCATATATTAAATATATATAGAGACAAGAGGTTTGATAAGGAAACCAATAAAGAGATATATTAACCTAGCCAACGGAATAATGTTTGAATCCAACTATAAACCAATATCATAAAACAAATTGCTCAGGAATCATTACCAATTTAAATAAGCTACAAAACTAGTTATAGGAAGCGAAAAGTGAGTAAAGAAGGTTTTGTAAAATCTTACCAGTTAAAGATTCCAATCTTGAAGTCAATAGAAATTCCAACCGCAAGCTAGGGAAACTACGAATAACCCAGGATTTTACCAAATAAATTCCATAGTAAAAGGAAATGAGATTGGGGTAACTAGACGTTCACACTGTAACTTGGAAATGTCAAACCTCTCAAAACCTCTTTGGATGAACACTAAGTCGAGAAAACGAAAGTGAAGAATTCAAAATGAGCCAAGTTCGGGAAAGGCCGAGTCAACTAAAGGATCTGACAGGAAAACCCTAATGCATGTAGGAATAATAGATCAACACATATACAATTCTTAGGACAACTACCGATTAAATGTCCTTGAAATAAGTAACACCACAAGTGGCACATGTAGGATCGTTGCATGGTAAATGTTGCATAGGACACACGAATTAACGAAGAAAAGTTGGCAAGGTTTTTAATTAATCATTGGTACGATAACACAAGTTAAAACCATCATAAAACCCCCTAATAATTTCACTTATGCATGATTATTCCTTCGTATTCCAAGTGTTATACAATGGAACCCGTTGATATATCGAACCTGTTAATATATGTCATACATTAGATACTACAACGAAACAATCTTATATGTATTGGTTGACATATAATGAAATCCGTTTTACATATGAGATATTTTAACAAGGATATTATAATACAAGACTTTATACGTTGAGTTACATGGAATCATATAAAGTATGATACGATTAAGAGTTGTATTAACAATGATATAGTGTTGAGTGGGAACATATAGCCATAAGGGGGCTATAACAAACAAACAACTCTTGTGAGACCCTTGTATATGGCATTGGTCATGTCTTCAATTAGTGAGGACTATAGATATAGAAATTAAGATATGAAACTTAGCCAAACCAAACATTTATAAGTTATCAATTATCTAGTCTTAGTGGAATAAGACTCAGGATAACTTTTATAAAAACGACGTGTAGTAAAAAACTATTTTGTAAGTATAGAGTTGTTCAACTATTATAATGAGATACTATAACAAGTTATGAGAAGATATAAAGTATTTTTTGTATAATCATTTAGTCTCTATGGTTCTCTTGTTCAAAATAAAATGATGAAACAATAGTGAGACTATCGTATGATAAATGAAAACAAGAATATGCATAACAACAGGAATAAGATAAATAGACTTATATGCGACAATTATGAGGACGAGAAGTCATTAAACTATTATGGTTGATTATATATATATATAGCCCACAGGGGTGTTGACCGATTGGCAAGTGTCATGTAAATGGAAGGAAACGTGTAAAGGAGGTGTCAAGTTCAATTCTCACCCCGATTTACTTGTGCTCCATTCTTGCGGGTTGCGTGGAGCGCCTGGGTTTATAGTGGTAGTGGACGGGTATCAATCCCGTGTCACGCGAGTACGAGAACCGTGAGTTTCTGATTCCCCCAGTACAATATATAATTTTGAATGGACCTTAAGGTGTGTGACATAATGGTATCAATGTTGTAGGTTACAACACTTGGCCTTTTTATGGGATTTATCACTGAAAAATCTAAAATATAAATTGTCTTGATTTTCTTCTTACCTCTAGGAAGAAAAATAATTTGATTTTGCAGGAAAGTGACAGAAGTACCTGAGACTTAGGGAGAACAACCTCATCAAGAGAATCTTGAACAAGGGAATGCAGGTGATGGACATCTCTGGGTGGATCTGAATAATGATAGGCATTCATAAATTATAAAGACAGTAACATATTTGAGAGAAGAACTAAAAATTGTGGGAGCAGATAATGAAATAATTTTAAAGACTTGGGAGGAACTAAACGCAATTCTGCTAGAAAAATTGTGCAATCAAAATACTGATAAAAATAAAGGGCAAAATTTAAGAAACTCTAAGATAACCCAACCAAAGAAGAAAACATGAAAATTGGAGTATCTGGAATCTGAGACAGAGTCAGTATACAAGGATACGAAAGACACTGAAAATGTCTACTAAAAGTAGTTCTAGTCCTAAACAAAGAACCAAAAATAAGCCTAAACAACATGATGAAGTCATGGGATAATTTAAGAATATTAAACCACCAACCTTCAATGGAGAAGTGGAGACATGTGAGAAAGTAGAGGCATGGCTCTCTGGTATTGAGAAATATTTTCAAATTTACATTTACTCAAGTGAGATTAAAGCCCGGATGACCATCTACAATCTAACAAAAAAAGAAGACATATGGTGGTAGGATATAAAAAGAGTAAAAAGTATTAAGGAAAGGAAAATCACCTGGAAAACCTTTAAGATATATTTTAAGAAACAATACCTGTCTAAACAGTGTTATGAGGGTAAAGCTAGGAAATATTACAAGGAGTTCTATGAACTAAAGCTGGGAAACATTACAATGAAATATTTATGTAGTAAGTTTCTGAGTTTGTTGCATCATGTGACTTACATTGTGGATGAAAAACCAAAGATTCATCGATTTTTGAGTTCCCTACCTAATTCTTATAAAGATCAAATTGAGTTTGATAACCCAAAAACATTGGAAAAAATGATGAGGAAAGCTAAACTCTATTTTGAGCAGTATAAAAATAGAAATGAGAATTCTAAGAATTGAAATGGGAAAAAGGTTGAGAGGTTTGACCCTAAGAAGAAAGGGGGAACTTACTCTAATAGAAATGTTGATAAGATATTTCAAGGAGGTAATAAGTTCAAAACTAGTAAACCTTCCAATTATCTTGAAAATAAGAATACCAAACCACCAACCTTCTTCAATAAAGAAACTGCCCAAAAATAAATAGTGAAATGTTGGGAATGCAGTGGTCCACATTACTACAATGATTTTTCTCTTAAGAAGAAGGTAAATAGCAATGTGAAAACAATAAAAGAAGCAACCACAGTTGGTGAGCTCGCAAGGTCTACACCAAAATCAGCACAACCTTGGAAAATCGATAGGAAGATCATTAGACTTGAATGGTAGAAATTGAAGGTATGATACATAATCAACTAGTGATTGTTTTAATTGATCCATGTGCTATTTTAAGTTATATTTCACCAAGAGTTGTAGAAATATGTAAGTTACGTAAGGAAAAGTTTGAAAAGTCCTGGTTAGTACAGTTAGCTACAAGAACTAAAAGGAGAATTATAGATGTTGTTAAAAACTACAAACTTGGTATGAATGAATTAAGAACATAGATATAATTAAACATATTACCATTAGGATGTTATGATGTGCTAATTAGTATGGATTGGATGGAAAATTTTAAAGTGGTCTTAGATTGTTACAATAAAACATTTACCTGTGTAGATGAGAGAGGTAACCTTATACACATTAAAGGAGTATCAAGACTTGTTAGTATTAGAGAGATAACAACCTTACAAGTTAAAATATGTATTCAAAAAGGGTGTAAACTACTTATTGTACACATAAATTATAATAAAAAAGAGGAAAGTAATAATGAATTTGATAACTTTCCATTATTATAGGAATTTCAGGATGTATTCCAGGATATTCCTGGACTACCTCCTAGGAGGGAAATATATATCTCCATAGATATGATATCTGGAGAGGTACCTACTTCAAAGGATCCTTATAAGATGAATATCCTAGAGTTAAATGAACTAAAAATTCAATTGCAAGAATTGATAGATAAATAATATATCCAACCAAGTGTGTCTCTATGGGGGGCACCAATACTTTTTATTAGAAACAAAGATGGGACATTACATCTCTGTGTTGATTATAGACAACTTAATAAAATGACTATTAAAAATATATGTCCATTACCTTGTATCAATGATCTATTTGATCAAGTACAAGAAGCTACAATATTTTCTAAGATTGATATGCGTTCTGGTTATCCTCAAGTTAGGATAAAGGATGAGGATATTTATAAAACAACATTTAGAACAAGGTACACAAATTATGAATTTGTCATAATACCTTTTGGGTTGACTAATGCTCTAACCTCATTCATGTTCTTGATGAACAATATTTTGAGTAAATGTCTAGATAAATTTGTGATTGTCTTTATAAAAAATATACTCATCTATTCAAAGGATGAAAATGAGCATGAAAAACATTTAAGAATAGTATTACAGATACTAAGAGAATATAAATTATATGAAAAATTAAGTAAGAGCGAGTTTTATAAAGACCAAATTCAGTATCTGGGACATGTAATTTCCAAAGAATGTATAGGAATTGACCCATTCAAAATAAAGGCTATAATAAATTGGCATGAACCTAAGGATGTTTCGGACATAAGATCCTTTATGGGTATAACTAGATATTACCAAAAGTTTATAGAAGGATTTTCCAAGATTGCATATCCAATAACATCATTGTAAAACAAAGGAACTAAGTTCATATGGACTGGTAAATGTCAAGAAATTTTTAACAAATTAAAACAACTCTTAACTACAACTCCTATATTAAAATTGGCAAACCTAGATAAAGACTTTGTAGTATGTACAAATGCATGCCTCGAAGGACTTGGGGGAGTGTTAATCCAAGAAAATCATGTAATAGCTTATGAATCTTGGAAACTAAAGAAACATGAACAAAATTATGTAACACATGACTGGGAATTAGGTACAATAATACATGCATTAAAGATGTGGCGGCATTATCTGGTAGGCCGAAAATTCTTACTGTTGATAGATAACATCGCTTTAAAATATTTGTTTGATAAACATAATTTAAATGCTCACCAAGAAAGGTGGTTAACCTTCTTAAGCGAGTATGATTTTGAGATAAAACACATTAAGGGAAAGGAAAATAAAGTGGCAGATGCATTAAGCAGACATGAAAAACTGATCTACACAATTACTAGAAGTAACTATGAAATATATTTAGAAGAAAGGGTAAGGTTAGCAGCTGAAAAATACCCAAAATATCAAAATATTAAGTTAAAGATTGTTGATAATTCATCATGAATAGAAGAATCAGATTTTAGATTTTCAAAAGTGGACTGTTAATGTATAAAAACATGTTATATGTACCAGAATTTAATGAAATTAAGCTATTAATTTTAGATGAGCTGCATAAAAAACCATATTCTAGACACCCAAGTTACCATAAATTAATTACTATGCTAAGAAAGGAATTATATTGGCCAAATATGAAAGGTGAAACAACAAAATATCTAGCTAGATGCTTAGAGGGCCAACAAATTAAGGTTGAACACCAAGATCCAACCAGACTACTACATCCTTTACCCATTCCAGAATGGAAATGAGAAGTGATAAGTATGGAATTTATTACTGGATTTCCTAGAAGTAGTAAAACAAAACGACTCAAGTATGGTTGTGATTGATAAATTAAGTAAAGCAACACACTTCATACATATGAAATCCACCTTCAAAGCTATTAATATAGCAGAAATATTCATGAAGGAAATATTTAGGTTACATGGAATCCCTAAAGTTATAATATCGGATAGAGATGTTAAGTTTACCGGAAAATTTTGGAAGGATTTATTTAAAGGTTTAGATACCCAATTGAACTTTAGTATTGTTTATCATCTACAAATAGATGGGGAAACTAAAAAAACTAATCATATTATTGAATACATGATTAGAATGTATGTTATGGAAAGACCTGGTCAATGAGAAGAATATTTGTACTTACTTAAGTTTGCTTATAATAATCATTATCAAGCTTCAAAAAAGCTTAGTCCTTTTGAAATTTTATATGGAAGAAATTGTAATACACCTGCTTCATTGAGTAATCCTATTAATAGATTGATGATAGGAAAAGATATGTTAAAAGACATGGAACTAACAATGAAACATGTACAATAGAACCTGAAATTATCTCAGGACAGGCAAAAAAGTTATGTTGATGCAAAAAGGAATGCAAGAGAGTTCAATATTGGAGATCATGTGTATATTAGAGTTAAACCTAAAAAAAGTTCTTTAAGGCTGGGAAGGTATACTAAGTTAGCACCTAGATATTGTGTCCCATTCTAGATACTTGTTCGAATATGACCTATATGTTATCAACTTGCACTTCCATCTACGATAAAAGTACATGATGTGTTTCATGTTTCATTACTAAAAACGTATATACATGACCATGCTCATGTTGTTGATTGGAAAATGATATAGGTGAAATCCGTCGGTGAGTTCCCAGTAGAGCCGGATCATATTCTTGACAAGAGGGAACTTACACTTTGGAATCGATTCGTAGGACATGTAAATGTGCAAAGGAAGCACCTTAGTCTAGAAGAGGCTACTTGGGAAATGTAAAGTAATATGCAGGAAGCATATCCATTTATGTTCCAGAATGGTATTGATGGAAACTAATTATCACCAAGGACGGTGATAAGTTCTGAGGGGGGTGTATGTGATACCCCACGACTTGAAATTTTAATTATTATTTCTATTATTAATTTTATTTTAGAATTTTAATTATTTTTCCAAAAGAAAATTTGGTCTATTGACCAAATCTGAATTGTAAATCCTTATTATTTTATGAAAATAAACACATGTGGAAAAATGGGCACACGTTGAAGCATTTGTTAAAGAGGAAGATAGGAATCCAAAGGGGTTGGCCAAGTGGCAGAAGACCGAGACAAGCTGTGGAGTTAATTCAACTTCAAAAAGACACATTCTAGATTTATAGGAGAATCTATGAACATGTGTAAAATTGAATCTAACAAGTGGTCAGTGAGCAGGAGTCTCAAGACATGTGTCACAAGTCCTAGGAAAACTAAAAGAATTCATGACAAGGGAATGGGATGCCATTCTGAAGATGCAAATTGATAGCTTGAGAAGGCTACACACAAAACTGACTTGACACAACAAATTTTCAAAGATTACACACAACAAGATGGAACTCAGAATTTTGCAAGAGGCCACGTAGGTAGCCCCTTGGATTCTGAACTCAACTTGGGGCTGAAAGAGGTTGACAAAGACATTAGTCTAAGGTTGGGAGGAACATAGTCTTCAACGTGTGGTTTCCCCAAGTTCTAGGTTTTACTTCTTTGTTATGAATATGATTATCTGAATGTTTACTGTGTTTTATTGTGCGCTATTGTGGACAAAATCATTGGTTATGAAGATTAAATAACTTTTAACGATATTAGGTTTAAGTGCCTATTCTGAGAAGATAGATGCATATCATAAGTTTAATGCATAACAACTAAAAACTATGACGGAACAGGGGACATAAGTGTTGGATACCGCAAACTTGGGACCCAGTGGTTAGATAATTGGCTAAGTAATGAAAGGGACCGAGGTCAGTTGGGCTTATGGTGTGTAGATATAGATAAAGATAAGCATCTGCCAATATGTGAATTCAAGAATGGTTCGCAAATTACGTTTAAATCCATAAGAAATAGAAATAAAAAAAGCAGCGGACGACTGGGCTCATGACGGGGCATTCCAACGGACAAATTGTATATCGCGGAACTTTAGGCACTATTTGCAAGTCGCAAAAGATTCGAAACACAATTATGAGGTCATCAATCTGGGAACCCACAATCAAAAAAGTGTCCAAGTATGGAATAGGGAAACGCTGACTCGACCTTGTTTTCACTAACATATTGAAATTTGTAATAGCTCTAACATTACTTGGGAAGATATTTGCATGTTCCTGAACAAGTTCTGTAGGGATGGTTATTCCTCGAGACTTGTGCTTATTAATGATGACATTTATGGTTGTTTCACGATGGAATTTTAGTAATAAGCATTTGCTGTTGCATATTTGGAAAGAAGTACAACGATGGGCAGAACACAAGACATTGACCAGTAATTGGAGACTTCGTGAACCTGCCAACATGTTTGTATATGGCGGAGGTGCGAGTGCTAATTGTTTCATACCGCTGTGTTCAGTTGTCACTAGTAAGACCATAATTAATTTATATTAGGAAGGACGCAAAGTACTTTGACACATCTTGCGATTTCGAGGAGTCCATGGTGGAATTGTAGATCACCTAACTTTTGAGTGCAAGGTGTATATCACGGAGCAAGAAGAAACAAAGTTTGAAAGTGCCAACCCGGAAACTGCGACCATAAAATTGGCCAAGTGTGGAAAGGAACAATGGTCGGTCGGATTCGTCATGTGAGGATATAGATGGAGATGAATATATGTCATCCTGACAAACCCTAGAGGCCGCAATCTTAGAAATGAGATTAAGTATATAACCAGAAAACAATAATAGACGGGAAGAAGAAAAGGAGAAAAGGGTTAAGTATCTCATAGAAGAAAATCCACTATTCGTTTATTAATACCAATCTTTTCGAATGCTTGTTGAGTTTTCACTAGTAAAAGCATATATTGTCCATCATAGAAGTTCTTTGGCTACAAAATGTATTGATATATATTAGTAGATTATTTGTGGTTCAAATTTAGATCATCTTCCAATTTGTAGGATGCTATTCGGTTTTAAAATTTCGTTGAAACCAATAAGCAATAGAAAGAAAAGAAAAAAGAAAAAAGAAAAAATAAATTTATATATATATATATATATATATATATATATGTCGCAACAATTTTGTATATGCACGGATATTATCAAATAGAAGAAGATATAATATATTTAAATCATTGAACAAGAACCTCATTATGTTGCCTTGTAATAGTCATTAATTCATTCTATTTACGGGACCTTGAAGAATGAAAGCAGATTGTGTCCTTCCATTTCTTTCTTTAAGTATAGGGAAGGTGCCACATAAGTATGGCCCATGAAAAATAATTCTTCCATGTAAAATGTAAGGAATGAGCAGAGTAACATTTATTTATATCGAAGTGCTGGGCAGCAGAAACAAAAGCTTGGTGTCCATGTTTAACAACAGACACACAAAAAAGGTACAAAATAAAATAAAAAGCAATACTAGAGATTGGAAAACACCATAAAAAAACCATCAAATATTGTATATTCAAATAAGTTGGGTTACATCCCCGAGGTGTAGGACAGTTGGTGATGGAGTGTGTTATTAAGTCACTCTGTGTTGAAAATTCACCGGTTCGAAACCTGCGGGGACAAAAAATTCAACCATGTTAAGGGTTGGTGTGGCTCAGGCCAGGTGCAATCCTCGGGTGATTTTGATGGCTTAGATGCCCCTGAGTCACATTTTCTCAAGCCAAAGGTTAATACCGCTGTCAAGAAGGTCCGGAGAAATTAACAAAGAAAAAAAAAATGGGTTACAAAATACAACTGAGATTATTTGTTACAATGACTGAGATTTTGGCCTGCCGCCAATCCCCAAAAAACAATATGTACAATAATTTGGCCTACCGCCAACCCCAAAAAAAAACTATGTACAATAATGGAGCTTGTGGACAATCTTTTATATATTTCAACTTGACAATGAAATGCTTCAATCGTAAAAAACAATGAGTTAAATATCAATTTCGGGCCATGGAATTCATCGTTGCTGCCAACTAGATCTATCCCATATTTTGTAATAGCTTGTCTCTTGTAGATATGGCCTGCCTACATTGGCTAGTTATTGAACATTCCATACTTTGCTAAGTGTTAATTTCCCTCTGTCGTCGAAATCTTGGGGTTTAAGGTGCTTTGTAATGTTCCTAATCATTGACATCAGAGACAACTTAGAAATGAGATTCAAGGCCAATCCAAAGATGAGGGAGTGGTTTTATATGTCGTCAACTTTGGTGGCAACAAATCCTACTAGGCAACAAAAGCTGAGACAAAAAAGAAATTCAGGTATGTTTTTTTTTTTCTATTCTCCCTGCATTCAATCATCTGTTTGGTTGAAAAGCCTGCCTGGAGATTTGTATGTTTAAATTCTTTGTTTTATTATTGTAAATTGGAAGGGGTGTCCAAGGCAGCTGCAAAAGGTATCTATGTTGAAGTACATAGCTTCTTCCAGCAGCACAAATCTGGCAAGTGTATCAAATGTTGCAGATCACATCATAATATATCCCTCGTTGTAGGGGTGGCAGACATGGCGGCCCCAAAAAAATAGTATGGAATGTTCAGAAGTGACACCAAACATTACTCCATGCTCAAATACACCTAGAAGGAACGTATAAAATTGGATACCTTGAACAAGAAAAACTATATGCACATTTGAATCAACATTCTAAAATTACAGAACGTTTTATGCCAAAGTTGTAACAAAATTGACAGACAGGAAGTTTCTATGTCAAAGAGTGTTAAGCGATCTCTGGATGCGGTAACAAACTCGACATACAATCCACTTTCGATCACTATTGATACTAATGTCAAGTGTAAGAAGTCGTGATCCCAGGTTCCAGGTAGTTTGACCTTCAGGAATCCACATTGGCGGTGACCCCATGCTTCAGATAGCTTCGGATTTGGACTTTGGCATTGGCAATGGCAATGGGAACAATGCTATTGACATTAGGTGTAAAAAATAGGAATATTGACATTAGGTGTAAACAACTATGGAATACACTAGTACATTAAGGTCTCATCTAAAGAAAGAAATAAAATCATTACATGAAGGTGGTAGTAAAAGGTGATTTTCAAAAACCAAAGCATTACCTAAACACAAGAAACTTCTTGCATAAGGTGGTAGTAAAAGGTGATTTTCAGAAACCAAAGCATTACCTAAACACAAGAAACTTCTTGCAGAAGGTGGTAGTATAAAGTAATCCTCAGAAAGTGTTGCAAAATCCATAATCCATAACTCTTTCCCATTAACTCTTTCTATGAAGTTTGGTTACACACCCAGAAGTAGCTCAAAAAACTTTGAAATAAAAACTTCTGTAATTTTAGGATGTCGTTTTAACCATCCATACATTTTCCCATACTCGCGATGATCCAAATGTATAATTTCCTTCTGAGTATATTCGCGAATGAAGTAATATTTGGCATCATTTCTGAATATTACAGACCATTTTGCAAGCAATGACAAGCACGAATCTTGTGATGGAAGACAAATTATTGTGTGCTTTCTAGAATTTGACACACTTGCCAAATTTGTGTTTTTTGAAGAAACTGTATACTTCAACGAAGGAACACTTTGCAGGTGACCTAAAAATCCCGTCCAACTTTCAGCAAGAAAACAATGAATATTAACAAACAAATCTCCAGGCAAGCTTTTCAACCAACCAAAGCATCGAACACAGGGAGAACACTAATCAGAAGATACTTTTTTTTTTTCTCTGTCTAAGTTTTTGTTGGCTAACAGAGTTTTTTTTCACTCAAAACTGATGTCACATAAAACCATTCTCTCGTATTTCAATTGGGCTTCAATGGCATCTCTAAGTTCTCTTGCATGTCCATGACCAAGAACATTACAGCGAAGGCACCTTAAATCCCAACTCTTTGATGATAGAGAGAAATGGGAATAAGTATTTAAAATCAACCCTGGAGGATGACAGTATAATATTCCATAGATTTTGGTTTAATTCGTCTTAATGGAAGATGCCCTCGATCTTTTCTCTTATTAATGCCAATCTTTTCGAATATGTGTGCTGTGTTATCTCTCCAGGAAACTCTCCTAGGCTGTAAGTCGGAGATGCCTGGTAACTAACTCTTTTTGGGAATATTTTCTTTAATAGTTGAAACGGTTTTGTGGATCAAAATGAATATCCAAGGGCTGGACTGAGTTTTCCAGACTGTCTAGAAATACGAAATCTCACAAGGCTTTCTAGTCATGTAGTCAGACAAAGTTTGATTAAATGGGGGAAGAAGTCAGCTATTACAGCAGATTACACTTCATACCAACAAGTACAATGGGCTTAATAACCGAGGGAATAGATTATGATCATCAACTAAAACAATTAACCAGTGAGATGACAGTCACTGCCAAATTGAATGAGCATCAACAAAGAACTCTCACTCATAAACTATAAGAAAACATAAGAAGAAAATCTGACTACCCAACTGAAAGAAGCTTGAAATTTTTCATAAAATAAGAATAAGTTTGTCTGTTACAGAGGCAGCATCATAGTATTCAAAGTCAAACCCATTATCAAACTGAGTTCTTAGGCTTTATAGCCTTTACAAAACAGTCTCCAAATCCTCAAATCATGGATTTGGTTATACTAACTAGAATAGCAAATGCAAAAAGATAGGGAATGATCCCTCAAAACAAAGAAAAGATAATGTGTTGGTCCCCGTTCTCGTGCTTGATAGTTGGTGAAGTGGAGTTAGCCTCCCAAGGCTCGGTGGGCTTCGTGTAACGGCCTGCGTCGTTACAACAACCGTTTTAGTGATAGGTGCAATTTTTTTTTTTTTTTGAGGTGTGTGCGCGCATGTAGAGGTAGCAACATATTGAACTGTACGACGCCACTCGACAACAACAAGACTCAACCACGAAGTTCAGCACAAGAAGACTGAAGGACTCAAGAGATATTGCGACAAATACAATCATAGATAGAGGTGCACAACGCAGACATTTAGCGACAAGGAAAAACTGACCACTAAATACGACCGACCTCCCGCCCGTCCTACCCTGCAAGGTTAGGACCTCCAAGACACATAATCAACGCTCAAGCCCAGGTTCCCATC
>ML800546.1:333954-346145 GCA_009831015.1 Picea engelmannii
GAATCTGAGGTCTGACCTGGGAATTGATTTGTTGTATTGTGGTCTCGACATTTGTCGTGTGCAAGAAAAGTCGTTTTGAGTGAAAGCGGGACTTTCCCCAGCGCAGAGCTACTATTTCATGACTCGTGCGCTGTGGAAAGTGATGGCTTTCAACAGCTAACCCGCAAAAAATTAAAAGGAGCGCGCTGTTGAAAGCTGGAAAAGTAATTTTTTTTAAACCAAGACTTGTAGAAATGCAATTTTTTACTCATTCTATCACCCAAAATGACAGTGCGTTTTTGGGAGATAACATGTTGAATAGTCACTAATAGCACGTATTAAAATTCCTGTATCCAAGCAGATTCTCAAATATGACAACCCGCAACATAAGCACAGTATTAAAGGGCGACATGACATCAATACCTTTTTGAAGGACACGTTCGTGGATGGAAGCATGGTAGTACAATATTGCACTGTTACTATGATGATGCCTTTAAAAAGCTAAAATAGCCAACATTATTTGCAAATTCAAAATGCACGCAAAATAAATTATAGGATCCAGTAATATTCACTTGTTTATGCATTTTAATGGGAGATGTCCTCGAGCTTTCCACTTATTAAAGCCAATCTTTTTGAACTTGTCTAGTCAGTTTTCAATTTTAAAAGCATAATTAATGTGCATTGGGAAGGAAGGAAGGTGTCGGGGATGGAGAGGATAGGAAAAATGCTTTTAAAATTTTTTGAACCTAGGAACGTGTGAACCCATGAAAATTTGAAGAATCTACTAAGTATGGAAAGGCAGGTCAGACAGACAGAGTCATTGTAGGTAGAGGTAGGGTTGTGAGTTTGAGGAGTCTGGGGTTGAATTGTAGAGCACACAAGTTTTGGGTGCAAGATGTATACCCAGATCATGGGTCACCAGAGTTCAATAACACCTATCCGTGAACCGCGTTCATAAAATTGGCTAAGTATGCAAACGAATGACGGTCGGACGAACTCGATGTGAAGATATAAATGGAGATGACAATTTTCCAGTTCACCATATCAGGAACCCGCGAGCACAAAAACGTGAGAAAGTATAGGACCAAAAACGCATAATAGAGGGTAAGAACAAAAGGGAAAAACATGCAAGTTTAGAAGAAATTGGATAAATATGCAAATGAACGCTGGTTTGCCAGAATCGTGATGTGAATATATAGATGAAGATGACTATTTTTCAACTGGCCACCCTGGAAACCCACGACCACAGGAACATGGAAAATTATAGAACCAGAAATGCATAATAGACGGGAAGAACAAAAGGAAAAAACAGGAA
Organism: Picea engelmannii; assembly: GCA_009831015.1. Classification (NCBI taxonomy): domain Eukaryota; kingdom Viridiplantae; phylum Streptophyta; class Pinopsida; order Pinales; family Pinaceae; genus Picea; species Picea engelmannii. The sequence goes on from ML800546.1 coordinate 335,249, forward strand.
AGCTTACACTTGAGGAAAAATAAAGGGAGAGAGGAAATTTATCTCTCACACACCAACGCCTACTCTCATAAATATGAACCCATAGAAAGACATTAACAATGGGGAAAACACTGTCAGCTATGAAATATAGTTGGAACCCGACAAGCTCTGGTTCAGGCCATAAGAGATGTAATTTACATCCATATTAATAGTATTTTCTGGGTAGCCAACTGTGAAACCATGTAGCAACAGATGCAACACCCCAACATTTGAAAGTTTAGGAAAACAAGAGAAACTGGAAAATAAAAACTCAGTTAAGAAGCACCAAAAGGCCGAACTGCAGCCGCAGGACCTTAACACTAAGCAAGCATGAACCAACCGACCAGAAAATTCATTGCACACAAGATTGTATCAAAAAAATCGGAGGAAAATGTATTGTAACACATCTATTAACCAAATATTTTAGGCTGTGAGACCTTCCAGGTAAAATTCAAAGATAGTAGGACCATCCAAAGGCCTGCCTATGTGCAAGGAACTAAGAAAAGTGTGCTTTTCCCTGTTGGTATTTTTCAATATTTTGAGCCATAAAATTCCTCTTGCGGTCCATCTTTGTATGTGATTACCACGACCATAGAAGCAGGACTGTAATGTTGTGTTTGTCTCGTCCTTGATTGCCAATGTTTGACGAAAAACCTACCTCCATTAGAGCCACAACGACGCACAGGAAAAGGAAATCGTATTTTCTTTTCACATACAAAGATGTTCTGTAAGAGGATTTTGACCCAAGCATCCCCAACAGTCAAATTTCCCACCTGTGAACGACATATAGCAAGCAAATCTAATCATGACACCCAAACCCACCCATCAACGGAGAACGCCATAAGGCTAATGTTGGACACATAACCTACCTCCATCACAGCCACAGTGACGCATCGCAAAAGGAAATCATATTTTCTCCTCACATACAAATATGTTATGAAATATGATTTCGACTCAGGCATCCCCAATACTCAAATTTTCCACCTGCAAACTGCAAATAGCAAGCAAAGACAAAAATGACACCCAAATGCCCGTTAATGGGGAACGACAGAAGGGTAGTTCCAATCGCGGTTGTAGAACCCCAAGCGTGCAAACAGCAACAAGACCAACATGCAAACAAGAACAACAACAACAACAACAGGCAAATAAGAAATCAATGAACATGCAAGAAGCAAGCATGAACCAGTGGACCAAAAATTCTGTTGAAGAACAATATTGCTGACATTGACTATAGAGAACATTGCATATAAAAATAACACAAGAAAATGTATTGTAACAGGCGTATTAAGTAAACATTTAAGTCTGTCACGCTGTTTAGGTAAATATTTAATTCTTTCATAACTTCTCTGTAAACATTTAAGAAAGAATGCACTATGGCAGATCTCTTACGTGCTAAAAAACATTTATTTTATTATTTTATAACAACAATAAAAAAATATTAGCAACAATAGTTCGAAAAGTAGAGCCTATGAAAAGAAAAAATATTTATTCAAAGGATAAACTAATATGAAGTCAACTTATAAAAACTGACTATCCATCTTCAAAACTTTGGATATCCAAACATTTCAAGAAAAAAACAACTCCTCAGAAATACCATATATGATCAAAAAACTTTGGATATGGTAACATATCAAACATTGGGAATAGTGAAGCTAGCAATAAGACCTTCAATCTGATATCCAATTAGATCACAATAGGTATGGTATTTTTTATTATATAAAAATCAATGTTTTTAGTTCTGTAGTTCCAACAATAGATATTATGCAAATATTTCTGGTCAAACGACAAACTAATATGCAGTCAACAAATTATCGATTGCTATAGTCCCTCTATGCCTACGACAGGGACTAATAATACAATTATATTAATAATAATACATAAAAGATGAACTCACGGGGAGATGGGGGTGACCCATAATTAAAAGCAATGAGAGGGACCCAAGTAATGAGAGGTAATTTTCTTAATGTATTATTAGATTTGTGTATCATTTGAGATGGGATTACCATATTAAGGTTGGTTCACATATAAATTATATTAATAAATAATAAATTAAAATATGAACTCATGGGGCGATAGGACAAACAATTAAAAGAAAAATCATGGGAGTGACCCATAATTAAAAGCATGGATCATGTGGTCACATGATTCGAACCCTTGGGCACTTTTGGTCTTAGTCAAGCTTTTCCTAGAAAGTTTCCAAGTAGCCCTCATGGATTTTAAAGCTCCATCAGGTCACATAGCCCTCACGGATCTTCAAGTTCCATCAGGTCACGGGAAAGGCATTATCCCACTCGATAACATAGCAAGAGTTAGAGAACGCTAGTCTAAAGAAACAAATAAGGGAGCTATAAGTTGCCCTTACTCTGAAGACATTATTTGTTGATCCCTTATCTATGATAGTCCTGGATGAGTTCCCTAAAAAAGTGATGGGATCAAGTTCTAAGGTCACCAGGGTTGTTAAACTATTGATGGGTGTCAGGAAATATGTTATTAAAAACATCAACAAAAGGCTCAAGATAATCATGGAAGCTTTGGAGATTGCCATAGAAGTGGGTGTCATGACAGGAAGGGTTCGTTCACTTAAAGAATTCTTGCGAAAGGATTTGCAAACAGATGACTTGTATGGACGAGATTATGAGATGGAAACATGATCTTCCCTCTAAAATTATATTAAAGAAAATAAAATCTAGATGGATTGAAATGATTGATACCCTTCAACAATTGAGCGCCACCTGCGATACTCTTGAAGAAAGGAGGAGTTCATTGTTTCTGTGGGTAACGAATATCGTTAAGGAAATCGAAGGCCCACCCTTGATAAGGGTTTCCATGTTACTAACAAGAGATCAAATACAAGTTGAGCTAGGCATACTAAGATTCGCATGGGGAACAAAGTTCAATGACCTCACAAATTTTCTAGAAGATGAGATCCGATGTTGGTTGGTTAGTTTTGTGAACAATAATGAAGATCAATCATCTATTACACAACAAGAATGTGACATGTTGAGGAATATTGAAGATGAGTTATTCGGGGTTAGAGTGAAACATGACATAACCGTAGCATCGTTACATGAGTATATTCAAGAATGGCTAAAGGGTGTCTTGGAAGTAATAGCTAACCTAACTTTATCTTGAAGATTCAAGAAACGATTATGACATTTTGTATTGACAGTGCTACTACTTATTTAAAGAGAAAGGAAATATATCACCAAGACAACCACCATCCCCTACTTTGATTTTTGTGAGTATAAGCCTTGTTTGAAGAATTCCCTTCTGTCTCTTTCTTACTCAGTCTACAATCATCCAGTCTTATTATAATGTTACTGTTTGTGTAAAAGACTGATTTCTGGTTTTTTCTTTTTGTCTTCCAAGTTACCTCTTCTCTATATATGGTCCATGGGAGCCCCATCCTAGGGCATTAGGACAAACAAATTTCCTAATTTGTGTTTTAGTATCACGATTATTATGTAATGTCGATTTGGCATACATTTTATTGGATCTTGAACAATCAATTTGTATTTATTATTTAAACTCTTGATCCAAGATCTTTTATTCGATGACTATAACATGAATTGCATTAAAGAGCATGAACAAAGAATATGTGCAACATACATGAAGAAAACATACACATGGATAAATAACGAGAAGAAACAATTGCACAAGACTTGATAACGAAGTTCATCCCAAATATGGACTATGTATCCGGGCCCACTTCTCAGTGGAGAGGCCTTTATATTATATCAACAAATTTTGGCAAAATACATGGAAATACCTCAAATATGGCAATGCCCTAAAAATATGCTGCTCGGATCCAAATTCTGACCGCACCAGTGGATTCTTGGTGAGAAATCGTGCAAAAATGACTATAATTTTGTCAAATTTTTTCATTGTCACTTCGAGGCCCCTCATGGACTCTTTGTCTCAAAATTTATGCCATATCAGTTCGTACAACCCTGCATTAATTACAAAGTTGTCTCAAAATATGTTCCCATACCTAGGCATGCAAATCCTCCCCAAGCAGATGGTAGAGTGAATTTAAATATTTTTTTGGGGCAGATAAACCAACGACCCACTTGGGCACATTGGTTAAGTCGTTTGGATAACTTTGGGGGAGGTCTCAGGGTCAAACTTGCAGGCCTCCCTGTTGGGAATGTGGTTATGCATTATGTTTTAATTATAGTTTGAAACTATAACGGTGGTGCCAAAATAAATATTTTTGTCCGTTGGTTGGTTGGCTACTGGCAGATACGGTGGTTGTTTTTTTTATTTTGATTTTTCTAGACCTAGCCCTCATTGGGCATCCGAGGGGTACCATATGGAGCCCCATGATTGGGCCACATGGAAATCCTTCATTGGTTGGTCAACGCCCACTTAACATCCTAGTGGCAGTCTAGTCAGCATCTGTGTCAGTGCAACATCATCGACCCAGTCAATGTCCAATCAACTAACACGTCACCTACCACGTCACTATCGTACTTCCATATGGCATCCGTATGTTGCCACGTGGCACCCTTTTACAGGCCCAAGAAGCCCTAAAAATGCCAAATCCGCATGACACGTGGAAACCTCTCATGCTTCCATGTCAACATGCTAACATCACAATGATCTCTTTGATTTGGTGAAGTTTTGTGGTTTCCAACTTTTGTGGTTTCTAACTTTTATGTGAGCATGAAATCTTGAGAATTAGTTTCCATTACATCCTTATGATATGAATATCACAAAATCATTTATAGTTTTCTGAAAAAGGGCCATCTTTGCTACTCTGTGTTCTATTTGTATTGCTTCAAATTTTCTACTTTCTCTTGTTATGTTATGGGAAATGGTTATGAGTAGTTTTTTTTTCCTTCTTTATGGTTGAAAAGTTTCCGTTTAATATTTTCTTTGCTTGTTCCACTTGTGGGAATTAATGTTTATGGATGAAAAAATTGGATGTTTGGAAATCTTGATATAATTGTTATCTGAGTGAGAAACACATGAGTACCACCTCTATAAAAATGAAAAGGGTATTGGTCCTCATTTGATTATTGGTTCAAATCCCATGGATACCTTTGTGATGCATCAACCATCCTCAAAATCATCAATTCATAGAAAATAAAACTATAAATCAAACACATATGTTTTTTTTTCAAATAATTATAAAAATAAATACACGATGATGTTAGAAATTTTAGGTATACTTGTAAAATTTCATAGAAAAAAAGTGTTACAGAAGACTGTAACTTTGCCAACCCTATGTAATATTATTTTGATTATGAAAATCATAATTCATAACTTTCATACTTAGTTATACCACTTGACATAAACAAATGTGTACTATCACTTTTTATTATTTGAGTAATAAATATTTTTATCTTCTTAGTGGGTGCATATATTTTCATTTTGCAAAAGGGTGAGTGGTGGAGAGTGAATATGTGTATTTGTTATATGTAAAAGTACACCTTCACTTCCTAAAGGATTAAGGTGTGTATTTATTTTATACATCTTCACCTATGTGAGTGAGTGGTGAAAATGTTGAAAGCTAGAGGGTTCTACACACGTTCACAAGAGTTGAAAATGTACATATTAATATCTAATCATTTTTAAAAGTGTACATTTATAATAACATTGATTTATTTCATTATATTAATATAAATCATGTATAAGTTGAAGCACATTTTTCTATTGTCTCCTAAAGAGAATTATCTCAACAATGATTTAACATTATTGGCGATCATCTCATCACTAAGGAAACACTATAATGATGACTAGGCATTATCTTAACAATGATTTAATAATGTTGGCATCATCTCGCTACTAAGGAAACACCATAATGATGATTGTCAACATGAAGATATTTAATTTATGATTTTTTTTTTAAATGAGAACATTTATTATAATTTTTTTTCATCAATCAAAGTTGATTTTAGTGAACGCTAATAACAATCACCATTAAAAAAAACCTCCTCGAAACAAAAATAAGTTTAAAAAAAATAATTATTTGTATATTGTTCATAATAATAGAATATTTAAGATTGTCATTTCAAAAAATTTAGTTAGAGGAGTCTTAGAATAATAATAAAATATTAGTGGAAATTGAGGAGTCTTAGGTATGGAGGTTTTTTTGTTTCATGTAGTGAATTAAAAATCTACATATTACAATAAAGTGAGAGAAGTCTATACTTTTATGATGATCATTTTCAAAATTTCAAAGTAGTATTAGAGAAAAGATCAAATAATATGTTATATTTATGGTGCTTAAATGCCTTCTAAAATGTATTATAGATAAGAATTTTAAATAGATCTTCAATGTTTTTAGTTTCGTTATTAACTAGATGAAATGTATTATAGATAAGAATTTTAAATAGATCTTCAATGTTTTTAGTTTCGTTATTAACTAGATGAAAGCTTTCATTCAATTAATAAACATATTTCTCTAGCATGCATATTGGGGATCATTTGAAAATAGATGCAAATTTTTTAGTTGAAATTCTTTTCACTTACATTTATAGGGAGTTAGAGCGATGAAGTAAATGCTTTATTAAAGGACGTTGTTCTTTTAGTTTCGTTATTAACTAGATGAAAGATCTCATTCAACTAATAAACATATTTCTCTAGCATGCATATTGGGGATCATTTGAAAATAGATGCAAATTTTTTAGTTGAAATTCTTTTCACTTACATTTATAGGGAGTTAGAGCGATGAAGTAAATGCTTTATTAAAGGACGTTGTTCATTTAATAAAAAGACTATTTGATCTTCCAGGAGTTTAGAGGAGGCATTGTTGCAACCTCTACAATCATCTTAAAAAAAGAGTTGTATGTTTATGTTTTACCTACAATTTAATTTAGTTTGTGTTGTGAATATTTTGTGTTGGACTCTATTTTACCTATTTTTTTCATAAAGCTAAAAGGATTGGTATGGAGATCTACTTTTATTAGTTTATATAGTAAATGAAAAATGAGAGATTGTAGTGGTTTTTTGGTTTAGCTCCTTGTTATGTGTAAAAAAACGGACATAAACATAGTTTTTTATGTATGCAAATTGCATGTAAAGAATCTAATTTCAAATCACTCTATGAATAGAATTTGTGTTTTGTTTCCTTCTTAAAAAATAATGAAATATTTGTAAAATTTAAATTAGTATATGTAAAAGGTTAGTGAACAAATTACATATTCTTATAGAAGTGTGGATATGCCAAATGAAATTAATAAATTCTCATTTTATGTAATAGTTCATGAAGTTAAGTTTAAGGGATTAGCTCAATTGTTTATGGTCAATGTTATTAGTTATTTGAATAGTTTTATGTTAGCAAGTATTCCATTTGAATCACTTTGAGTGAGGTGCACTAACTTATCTTAACAAATTTGCAAGAGATATCATTTACAAATATGAAAAGTATCAATTAAATGATGATTGTGGAATTTATGAGCGATTATATTAACAACTCTCACCACAGAAACCTAAAATCAATAATTCATTAAAAAAATTTATAAATATTTTTTTAGAAAAATATTAAAAAGTAAAATATTTTTTTATGATTAAAAAACATATTTGCAAATTGGATAGAGGAACATTGGGGTTGTCCAATATTGGAGGAAGCCCCTCCTCCTCATGCTCTTTTGGAATGCACAGAGCCCCCTGAGGCCCCTACCTAACATGAAGGGATTTCAAGGCATTGTCTTTCAGAGGAGCGGTTGGACTTACTCATGGACATTTGCATGGACATGACAGATCAATTATACCGACATGAGAACATTGAGCGAAGATTGGATGCTCTATTTGCAACTCTCTCAAACGAGTCTAGTCAAAATCGTTGTCCAGAGTGTGGCCATCCATACAACCTAGCACAAGCTTGGCATCATAATTAGCAGAACAATGGCAACATGGAGCATCTCGTGTATGAATTTCTTTGTTGTAGTCACTCATGTTCATTTTGTCTAGATTGGTTAGAAATAACTTTGCAAGGCTTTCTGTTAAAAATATTATAATAGCTAGAGTTTTGGAGATACTAGTAAACATTATGGAAATTCTGATATATAGGAGTATGACATTGATCCTGGTTTCCATTTTTGAGAGACCAACCACCATGCTTCCAAAATCTTGTATGTTTTACAGTTATATAAGATAATACAAGTTTTAATTTAAAATAAAATAAAATATTTGCAATATATTTGAAATTGTGTGTGTGACATTTTGAGTTGCCCTCTAATTGTAACGTATTATAATATTAATTTCCAACGTACATTCCAACAATACTAATTGTAAATATTACTAATTACTCTAATAGTAATGAGAGGATATACAACTTTTCAACTTTTGTTAACGATATTTACACTATACTTCAATTTCATATTACTAAAATATATTATAAATGATATTTATAATATCTATTTTATATGGTAACAAGACGATAAGAAAATCATTATAATTGAATTTATAAAAATATAAATTAATAATATGTTAAATTTTAATTAAAATAATTTTTATAAAAATATAATTTTTAATTAAAATATAATTTTTAATTAAAATAATTTTTATAAAAATATAATTTTTAATTTTTACAATTACAAATTTATATAATAATGTTATAAAAAGAAACATAAATTATAAATATGTATAAATTTTAATGGTTAAGAATATGTTTTTTTTCTTAAAAAGTTACTAGTTCAAATCTAGAGGGGTAGGGTATGTATACATTCGTACACTTTTAAAGAAATTTTGGAGAGCCTCGTAACTTACAATTATTTTCAAGCTCATAATAAGTTTTTCACCCCTTATTTATCATTTTCTCAATGCTATAGTTCCAATTGAGCTTGTGATGAATATCAATTCCAAAATATTGTCATATATGAAAGTATCATAGGTGTTCTTGTTGGATTTAATTATCATAACCTTTGTTCATATGTGACCTTGTTGGATTTAATTATCATAACCTTAGTCTTGTCAGTGTAGTATGGAAAATTCCTTAAAAATGAAAAAATGCTAAACCTTATTGAAATCATAAAGATAAATAATTTATAATATTCAACATAAAAACATTTTATTTTAAAGATTAATTTCTATAATATAGAAATAATAATTATCCATTAAAAATGATTTATATAGCATGACATTTCATTAAAAATGATTTATATTGCATGACATTGCATTCAAATAGTAGACAATGTTAGTATGTTTTTTTTTTTATAGGAATTTAAAATTTTATTTTATAAAATTAATTTTATAAAATTTTTGATATAGATAATATTTTTTTTTTGGAAAAGTACATTTTATAAAAAACAATTGTACATTATTTCTTATTTGGAAGATGGTATTTAATGTAAAGTAAATAACTTAGAGGCAATGAGTTTAGAGACTTGACCCTTAAACCTCTTCTTTGTCATTCACAATGTTTAACCACTAAGCAATTTATATGAATAATTAATTGTAACATTTAAAAATATATAAAATTAGTGAAAAATATTTTTGCATAGATGCATTGGAATCACTCCTGGCATCTTCAAAACTTGTTTTCTTAGTTTTAACGTTTTGGGGAGCTTGGGAATGAGTACTAAACATCCCCAATTGGCTAGGAGATTGGAATAGGTACTAAACTTCTCAATTGGTTGGGATCTTGGGAATGGGTACTAAAAATCCCCAATTCGTTGAGAATGGTTTTGGGAATTTGGGAGCTTTTTGAGAGCTTCAACATCTTCAACTTCAAGAAAATGGGAGCAAGCTTTAAATTAAAATTTTATTTTTGGTATTAGTTTATTAAATGAAAATATAAATATTTTTATTTCATTATTAGAAACACCTAATTTATTACAAATATTTTTATTATATTTATTCAAAATATTATGATAAAACAAAGCTAAATTAAAATTAAAAATTATTTCAATAATTATTTAAATAAAAGAACTTAATTTTAAAAAATATATTAAAATTTTATAATGTATTTTGTTTTTCATTTTTTAGTTGAGTCTTTATGGATATTAAAGTTTTAATATTGTGTTAAATATACTCATATAATTACTAGCACAAATTAAATTAGTAATTTATATATTATAGTTATTTCAATATGAGCAAAGTGTCATGGACTAGCCTCCAATTTTAATGAAATAAAATTTAAAATGTATCATTATATAGATACATTGTAATCTAAAATAATTTTTTATATCCTTAAATATATAATATTGCCCCTTCCAACTTGACATTGTCGAAACTCATGCAACATAGTATTTTTTATATATTAATTTTGATAAATCAAATTTAGTTTTAGTGAATAATAACAATCATTATCACGCCAGCACGGGTGTATAAGGATTGGCAAGTGCCGTGTAAATGGAAGGAAATTTGTAAAATGAAGTCTCATGTTCCATTCTCACTCGGATTTACTCGTGCGCCATTCTTGCGGACTGGGTGGTTGCACCTGAAGTTATAGACCCAGTGTCACGCGAGGAGTTGCCGATTCCCCAGTATAAAAAAAACAAAAAAACAATCATTATCACCATTAATTTAAAATAACGAATAAATGTTTTATTTTCATGAACTATATATATGGGGAAACTTATTAGGCACTTCCCTTATGTATCTAGGGTAAATTAGATTCTAAAAGAAACTTTTCCAACACAAAGCTTAAGACCATTACAATAATATATTAATTAAGAATTCAACATATCTTTTGCGGAAATTATCACCTTATATACATAAAATAAGCTAGATTCTAAAAAAAGCTTTTCCAACACAAAGCTTAAGACCATTACAATAATATATTAATTAATAATTCAAAATATCATTTGCGGAAATTGTCAAAATTAAATAGAAAAAAACATAAAAATTATTTTTATAACTATTTGAATTAAATCTAATTAACAATAAATAAATATTATTAATAATAATTAATATATATTTAAAATTTTAT
>ML800546.1:357795-374407 GCA_009831015.1 Picea engelmannii
CATACCCAAGAAATGATTTTCTTTATATAGAAAACATATAGACATTCATGCATAACTAGGATAGTCATCAAAACATATGAACATATAAACATCGATAAAGATCCAAATACAAGACATGAATTTATACATCTAATTTTTCTTTGTTTTTTGTTTTTTTACGTTCATAAAACTGACAATTGGGATATCATAACCAACCAAGGACATTGTATTTCATGTGCCCTGTCCTTCTATTGTTTGTGTGCACTCATGTACCATACTTCTAGTACGTCGCTGAGAAGGGTTAAATGGCATCTGTTCAGGGTCATGAACTGGAACAACGAAAAATGATCATATCGATATGTTGAAATATAATTGAAATAACTAATTCATTATTTTGATTAACATTACACTATTTCTCTTTACCCATGTCTGTAGCTGCGACAGTTGGTGCGTTAATTTCCTGTCCACTTGGTTGCTCTCGCATTTCACCCTCCTGAGCTATGTGCTCTTCAATTTTGAGAAGATAATATATAAGTATAAGTCAGGAAATAAATATCTACAATCACAGTAAATATTTCTAATTCGGAAGCATACATACTGGAATGGGTACTCTGCTCTACACTATCACTGGACATGTGCACCCTTGTATGACACAGTGTTTTCTGAATACCACTGGATTCACTACTGCGGTAGCACTGTTTCTTGAATAAAAACATAAATACTTAGTTAAGGGTGATATAATAAAATATGAATAGACTTTACAAGCATGCTACTGCAGTTTCCTTATTCATTTGATCTACCTGCGTGGTTGGGGAGATAGGAGTCTAGCCCAAGAATTTTCTATATTCAATCACACTTTTAAAACCATGCTTGTAACCAAGCTTTAGGTCCTCCTCGGTGGCAACAGTGTCGAACAGATTTAATTGCAATGCATAACACCATTAAAATTACTAATAACAAAAACATATATTTGTTTTCTATTGTTAAATAAATAGTAACCACAATTAATCATTTAAATCTTACTATTCGGGATTTTAGTTTTCCATAGACACCCTGGCCCAGTTTATGTTGGTCGTGTTTTTCCACTTTGACCTTGGTTGCTTTGGAGGTGTCTAGTAGCCTACATATGGATTTTTTGAAAAAAAATAGATATCGGAATTGTTACTTAAAATAGGAAAGAAAAACATAAACGATCATATTTCACTGATAATATGACATGTGTTGTACCTTGCTTGACCAACTCGTGGATGTCTTCCTTGTTTTTTAAACAAGTTATCCTTTGCATCCTCTATTAGCGCCTTCCACTCTTTCTCTGGAACCATGGGAGGATGCTCATGCTTGAGGTCTAATTGCAATTTCTCCCTATACTGGGCCCTAGTATATTTTAAATTCTCACCGGGTAACTTTGTAACCACCTTGTTGAAAGTGTTGCCAAACAAGTTTACCATGTGGTCTATTAAATCATCTTTATTTTTGCTATCTTGTCCATTCCATCATGTGTGAATGGTGGGGCCAAACAACTCCAATGATTTGTCATTTAAGTTTCTATAGAAAAAATTGTTTTCTGCAGAAATGTGTTATCCATTAATTTATAATAATCTCAACAAATGTCCATTTCAATTTCATGAAAAAAATGAATCAATTAATTAACAATTACTTGCAATCTTTTGAATCTTGATCAAAACAGATGCGTCATCCACCAGAAATGTGACATCTTGTGATCCGTTGCTTTTAATTCGTTCTACTCCATGCAAAATAGTTTCCTCTCCATCTACAGTACGTTCCTCTCCAGAGTCATGTGGAGTCCTAGGCTCCGGTTCATCATGCTCTAGTGTGTCATGCCGGTCAAAATCATTGCGCTCATCAATGGATTCGAGGGGAATCTCAGGAGGCTAAAAAATAATCACTTGCACTTTTCTATGTCGACAATGTTTTTGCATTGGACCATCACCGCTACCTATAGCAGTTTCAGGATCGGAAGGTTCCCGGTGCATGGGGTTTAAAAACTCCTACAAACGGAAAAATTTACTTTATCAGATCATATAAAAAAATATAAAACCAAAAAACGGATATGAAATTGTCATAGTTGATAAAAATATGTGAAGATGCCACTTACCCCTAAATTAGTTATTGTATTTTGTAGCTCTACAATTCTTTCCCTATCCTCCTGTGTCAGGGGTCTTTTGCTAAGCAAACATAGATATTTTATGTTAGCCTTATTCAAGGCCTTCATTACAGTTGTCATTGGTACAGTGGAAAAAAATATTTTGTCCTCATCAGTATCCTCAGTGGGAGCCTTCCCACATTGACCATGCCACAATACATTGATGAATAAAATTAATGAGATTAACTTTAACATTTGAAAAATTGAGTTTTTGTAGTCATAAGTTGTTATTGTATTTAACATTTACCCGGTGAGGCATTGCGGGTGCCCTTCCACGGTCACCCTGGACAGATTTAAAGGGTGATTTTGGGACACGGTCACCTTGGACAGATGTTGACACAATAAATCAATAAAAAAAGTTATGAAATTCACCTGTAACATTAAAAAAATGAAATATTGCAGCAATATCAGAAAAACAATAACAAAATTTCAGAAATTTAGTTGTTGCAGTCATAAGTTGTTACTGTATTTAACATTTACCTGGTGAGGCACTACGGGTGCCTTTCCACAGTCACCCTGGATAGATGTAGCTTGTGAAACTAGGACATGGTCACCCTGGATAGAAGTTGACACAATAAATCAATCAACAAAGGTTATGAAATTCACCTGTAACATTTAAAAAATAAAATATTGGAGTAATATCAAAAAAATAATAATGAAATTTCAGAAATTGTGTTGTTGTGGTCATAAGTTGTAACTGTTTTTAACATTTACCTAGTGAGGCACAGTGGGTGCCTTTCCATGGTCACCCTGGAGAGATGTAGCAGGTGATTTTATACCACGGTCACCCTGGATAGATGTTGACACAATAAATCAATCAATAAAAGTTATGAAATTCACCTATAACATTAAGAAAATGAAATATTGCAGTAATAATAGAAAAAAATAATGAAATTTCTGAAATTTAGTTGTTGTAGTCATAATTTTTTACTGTATTTAACATTTACCTGCTGAAGCGAAGTGGGTGCCTTTCCACGGTCACGCTGGATAGATGTTGAGACAATAAATTAATCAACAAGAGTTATGAAAGTAATTGTAAAAAAATTATGCAGTAAAAATTTGAAATATTGCAATGATAAATTGTAACAATGATTGATCAAAGGTTGAGTTGAATGGTATGTAGGATATTTACCCCCATAGTCACACCCCCTCCATCTATTCGATTTAAGTTGTAATCGATCAACATTTCTTTACCTGGAACTATTGTTTTTGTTGCACATACAAATATACGATTTCCTTTGCGTGCCTCAAATATGAAATTCAGTTTCTTAGTTGTTGCCACTGGTCGTGTAATATTTATAAAGCCCGCAATGTTTCCAATAGCTTTTGGCCTTCCATCAATATGCATAGTTGCCCCTTTATTTTGATTGTTATCTAGTAGTTGTATATAATTTGCGGCAACTCCGTATCTCCGTATACTTTGTGTATATCGGACTAACATCAACCAATGATTGTATTTGTATAATGGTCCGACATACTCCATCAATTTAGTTACAGTGCCATAGCCAACCTTTATACCATCCATGGAAAACAACCCCAATCCATGTAAGGACGAAAGAGTAATGCGATACATCCTCCCACCGATGAAGAAATCTGTGTCCACTTCAGGTAGCTCCTTAGGTGCCCATCGTTGCACTAGATGTTTATACCTCAAGGGAAACTCAATGTCACCTATGCCCTCAGCATCATAATTACATGACCCTCCATTGGCAATAAAAAATTGCATGCGGGTACAAAATCTTTTCCTTACCTTTTCCAACCTAGTTGATCTAGAACCGGTAGATCTAGTACAACACGTCTCACTTTCAACCTCTCTTAGTATATCTTGATCATCACTCGAGGAAGATAGATCTGACAGATACCTGTTTGGTGGTACCTACACTCGTTAAAACAAGAAGATAAGTTATCGTGCCAATATACGTTTTTGGTACCAACACAATTGCATATAGTTGCATTTAGTTGCATAAAGTTGAAATTGCCACACTTATCCATCATATAGTTGCATATAGTTGCATAAGTCGCATACAATTGCATAGTTGCATATAGTTTCATAGTTGCATAAGTTTCATTGTTGCATAAAATTGCATGTTGCATAAAGTTGCGTAAAGTTGCATAAGTTGCATAAGTTGCATTGTTGCATAAAGTTGCATAAAGTTGCATAAAGTTGTGTAAAGTTGCGTAAGTTGCATTGTTGCATAAAGTTGCATGTTGCATAAATTTGCGTAAAGTTGCATAAAGTTGCATAAGTTGCATTGTTGCATAAAGGTGCATGTTACATAAAGTTGCATAAAGTTGCATAAGTTCCATAAAGTTTCTTAAGTTGCATAAGTTGCATGTTGCATAGTTACATATAGTTGCAAAGTTGCATATAGTTGCATATTTTCATATAGTTGCATATAGTTGCATAAGTTGCATAAGTTGCATTGTTGCATAAAGTTGAATATAGTTGCATAAAGTTACATATATTTGCATATAAGTTTCATAAAGTTGCATATAGTTGCATTTCCCCCGACGCTTAGTGGAGAACTGGATTTGAGACCTATCAAAGAGTTCGAGTGGGGATCAATAGTTTGGAAATCCATGATCCTGGAATTTCACATATTTGGAAAGCGTCTTTAGTGGCGAATTTCACATATTTGGAAAGAGCCTTCTATGGAAGCACATGGTGAAGAACATGTGTTTCTTCCTAAGAGGTCACACATTCATAAGTTGCATATAGTTGCATAAGTCACATATAGTTGCATAAGTTGCATATACTTTCATATAGTTGCATAGTTGCATAAGTTGCATTGTTGCATAAAGTCACGTAAAGTTGCATAAGTTTAATAAGGATTAATTTCATTGTGTCAACTCTGATTATGTTTATGCCTCAACATACATTTCTAGTGCACAAAACATTTTCATGGTTCTTTTATCTCATGTAGAGGCCAAAGACCCCATACAAAGTCCATGTTTGTTGGTTTAAGTACTTGTTCAAGGATCTTGATCTCAATAATATTCAATAATATCCTAAGACACGTATTTTCAATCTTTGATTATGGTGAGGGAACCACAAACCATCCATGTTCACATGTTATGGTTTGAGGATGTGTTTATCGCATTTCAACCTAAGAAGCAAGGTTTATGTAAATACTATATTATTTCCCTCTCCCTATTATGGGAATGTACTAGAGACCTATCCATGATGCTCAAGACCTCATAATGGCACCCATATTCAACTTGAATCTCAACTACTCCCTAGAGAGAGATCATGTTGTGGCTTCTAGGTGGTGTTCATGATGCTCGAGCTTAGGAAGGTTTAATATGAATTAAGGTCGTTGTGCCCCCCTTGACCATATTTATGCCTCAACACACATTTCCAGTACAAAAAATCTACTCATGGTTCTTGTATCCAGCTTCACAGCCAAAGATCCCCTACAAAGTTCCTGTATGTTGGTTCAAGTACTTGATCAAGGATCTTAATCTCAATAAGTATCAATAAGATCCCAAGACACTAGTTTGTCAGTCTTTGATGATGTCCAAGGCCCAACAAACCATCCATGCTCCCATGTGGTGGTATGAGAACATATTCATTGCACTCGAACTTGAGAATCTATGTTTAGGGCTCGAGGTTGTTGTTTCCCTCCCATAAACAATTTCAATGGCCTCAGGATGGTGTTTCCCTACTATGACTATGGTGAAGGCCTAAAAATCCATCTTTGGTGTGCGACACATCTTAATGGCACCCATATCCAACTCATCAAACAAAAATACCCCCTAGTGAGGACTTATGTTGTTATGTATGTGGTTTTTTCATGTTACTTGAGCTTGGGAAGGTTCAATTAGGGATTAATACCCTTATTTACCCCCTTAACTATGTTCCATATTCCATACCTATTTTCAGTGCATAAATCCTACTCATGAAACTTGTATCCAAATCAAAGGCATGCAAATAATCCCTACAAAGGACTCATTTATTGGCATGAGGACTCATTCAAGGCTCTTGATCTTAAGAAGATTCAAAAATATCTAGAGATGCTTGTTTTCTTTCCTTGACCATGGTCAAGGCCCTATGACCCATCCTTGGTGTGAAAAATATCCTAATGGAATCCATATCCAACTTTAATTTCAAAGACCCCTTAGAGAGAGCTTCTGTTGTGGTTTGTAGTTGTTTTCAATGGTGATTGATATCAAGAAGTGGCATTTAGGGCCTAAGGCCCAAGTGTTTTCCTCCCCTAACCATAGCACTAGAGATCTAGAAGGTCCATTTAGGTATTAATCCCCTTTTTTACTCTCTTAACCATATTTATACCTTGAATACCATTTCCAAGGAAAAAATCCTACTCATGGAACCCATATCCCACTTGGATAAATAACCTCAACCATGGCCTCGATAATGATTCATGGTGTGGGCTTGAGACACATTATTGTTCAAGGAATGTGGTTTGGTTTAATCATGGAATATATATCCCTATAGTAGGCTATATATACCATACAAGTGTCTTGCATGTTCATTCAAGTATGAGTTCAAAAATATAACCATAAAAGCTTTGTGAGTAGTAGGAATTGTTGATGTCACTTGAGCTTGACAAGAATCATTTAGGGCACGGGGCCCATTATTATTCTCTTGTGACCTAGGTTAGACCTCTAATAACATTTTTGGTGAACAACTAACCTAGTGATGGTGCCCATAGTACCATTGAAGGTTATTGTTAACCGACATAGGTCAAACATGAAGGATCGAGGACTCCCATGTAATCCCCTGTAATCCATTGGGTCCACTCCCGTTTCATGAACATTTTCGCAACCCAAGCGTGCCCAAGTCAACTCCATTCCTCAATGCAAGCATCAAAGATACCACACATTTTCTAGGTTTCAACACGCTCCTACCGAATGCCAAATTTTCTTCCAAAGAAGGGCGTTCTCCAAGCAAGAAACCTCCTCCATGTGGAAATTGTGTAGAATGACACCAATTTGTTTGACTATCTCAAATTCCCTAAAGAATATTGTCATGAAAGCACTCAATTGAGGTCAAGCAACCATTGAGTAAGGCATATCCAATGTGAAAATCCATCACGTACCATCCAGGGGATGATCATACACCATGTACCCCAAATATCATGAATCACCCCCAAACATGGTGTAAACACATTGAAAATAACCCTGAAAACTAAGAGGTTATCCATTCATTCATTAATCATATTAGTTCTAGGTTATACTTATTGCATGTATAGCAACATACCACCCTTATCCCAAATGTAATACCATATGTTCTCAAACATATGTGTGTGTGTGTGTGTGTGTGTGTGTGTGTGTGTGTGTCTGTGCCATTCAATTTCACATCAAAGGTCTCAAAGTCCCAATTCACTAGATATGAAATCAATGACAACTTGGAGTGGTCATCCACAACCACTCCATGAATGGTACCTCAATTTTCAAGTTGTTGCCTCATTAAGTGCTAATGGTTTAAGTCTCATTTCTTTGCAATGTTTTGAGTGATTCTTGTTCTAAATTGTCTCAAGTAACAAATTGATGATAAACATGTGCCAACAAACTCATTAAATTATGGGAAATTGCCTCTCATTGATCATTGTTCACAAGGTAATATGATTATTTAAAGGGTACATAATTAAACTTAATCCTACAACACTTCTTTACACAGTTTAAGATTCAAAATTTATGACTCTCATGCCTTTCTAATCTCAGGTTTAAATATAATATATACAATCATGGTATATTTTCCTTTATATTTGAGTGAATGAAAAATGAATTTCATGGTCTTGGGCATATAATCTGACTAATGAACACATAGAATTGAAGACATTTTTTTAGAATTTTTCTCTGTGAAATACTTGGCATGAAACTCATAAAAAGGGTCACTATGGGAATGGTATAATATCACAATCTTCTCATTAAAACTTTTTTTTTGAATGGTATGATATTTCACTATTGGAACATGTTTATTTTTTATCACATTACACAGTCTAGACACTTATTTTACAACATCTAATATCTAGTTACATTTTTCAATTATTGGCAGCAGTGAATGATCTTTGGCACAAGTTTCTTTACACTACATGGAGACTGGATGCTACAACTCTTCCCATAGCCATGTGCACAAAGTTTCCATGTATAAACTCTCCCCAAAGGCCTATGGAAAGATTTTTAGATGCTGCAACTCTGCCCACATGCCTGTGGGCAGAGTTTCCATGTGGCAACTACATGGAAAATATGCTCACATGCTTCAAGGGGTAATTTAAACTATTGAAATCATGAACAATGGAACTTGCAGGTGTGCAACCCTTAAAATTGTGAAGAAGCTTGTTAGAATGTTTCACTCCCAAATAACGTTTTCTCTCAACCCTATTTAGTGTTGAATTGGAAAAAGGCATACCAACAATAAGAGGAGGATGAATTAGAAGAATAAAGAATCCCAAAGAAAACTAGGAGGAAAGAAAACTAGGCCCTTTAATTCCCTAATTAGGCTATATATATGTACCTAATCATGTGCTCTAGATCCATAATTAGGCCACAAATGTCCTTAATTGGGGAAAGGAAGACCATGGAGTAGACAACATGTCCAACAAAGGAACTCATTTTTTCATCTGTTGAAGGTCACTTATAGGGGATTTATAGGGATAGAATCGTGAATCTCTTGAGGGCCTACCAATCAAATGGTATGTTAAAGTTAGGATCCATAAGTTGTTGCATGTGTAGCTCACAACAATTAATGGCCTCCACTTAGAACCATGTCCTTGAGCATAGCATGGAAAAAATGACCTAGTAATTAGAGCCTTTGTCATGAAAAGTCAACGTTTCACCAAGTAATTGGCCTCTTCCAAGAAAAAAAACTACCATGCATGGAATGATAATTTTGTTGTCAATGTTGTTCCATGGACAGAAATAAATGAAGCAAGCACTATGTCAAATGAAGATATTTTTTTTCCCTTTTGAAGTTCAATTTTAGGATCCTTTTAGGGACAAAGTCCTTGAAAACTACGAAGGACATATTGATAAAACACTATGGCACAATTGAGATCCATAAGTTTTAATGTTTGTATATCATAGTGATTATGTGGTCTTTGCAAGGAACCACATGCTTCAGGTGAGCATTTTGAAAATCACCTGCTAGCTAAAGTTGGTCAAAGGCATGGTGGGTTAGTTTTTTTCGATGGAAATGGGAACTTGTAAAATGGGTTTTTGGAGTAATTATGGAAATAATATATGTGAGAAAGGTTGTGGTCATTTTCCATGGAGATATACAACATAGTATATCACATTCCAAACAAGGGAAAAAATATTCCCCCCCTTATTGAAGAACTTTTGTATGATCCTTGTAGATATAAGAGTCTTGAAAGCTACCAAGATCCTACCAACCAAATTATTCCCTAGAGTCAGGGTCCATAAACTATAACATGTGTTTCATGTTAACTAAGTGGTCTCTCCAAAGAACCATGCACCCAATGTGACCATGGATAAAATGAGTTGCTTATTGAATCCTTTGGCATGGAAAGTTAGTTTAATACCATGCAACCAACATCTCCCTAAATGGGTGCTTCAGACACATGAGAAAGGTTATTTTTTATTATTGTTCTATGGAGACAAAGGCAATGAAGAAAATGGCATGTCAAACATAGTAATATTTTTTTCTCATTGAAACTTTCTTACATGAAAATTTTAATGACATTAAGGGTATTGAATTCTATTGAGGGATCATTACTGAAAAAATATGTTGTAATTTGGATATGTAAGTTGTAATGTGAACATCCCATCGCAATTAGGTGGATTTTTCAAAGAAAAATGCACCTAAGAAGAGCATGGTGAAAATGACATGTTGATAAAATCCTTTAGCATAGAAGGTCAGTGTTCTACCATGCAACTAGCCTATTCTAAACCAAGACCTTGATGAAATGTATTATCGTGCAATCTGTGAGAGAGGTTATCATTATATGTTTATGTAAATACAAAACAAATAGAACAAACAATGCATCAAATTGAGGCGATTTATTTTCTCCCATTTTACACAATACTTTTAGGGACATAAGTATAAAATCTATCAGGGGCCTCTCTATAAAAAAATATTGTATAATCAATATCCATAAGTTGTAGCATGTGTGTCCAAAGGAGAATATGTGGCCTATGGAAAGAACCATTTTCTTGGGTCAAGAATTAAGAAAATGACCCATTGAGTGGAGGCTTCGGCATGGCAAGGTGATGTTCTGCCATTAAACATGACTATTTTGAAACGTGTGTTTGGCATGTGAATATGAACATGAAATTCGTAGGAAAGTTCATTGTTAATATTGTTTTGTAGAGATGAATCCAATGGAGAAAATGAATTGACCATTGAATGCATTCATTTTTTTTGCTCATTGTAGCTTTTTTTTAGGAACCTTTTAGGGATACATGTCTCAAAATATGTTAGGGGCCTACCATTTTAATGGTATGTCATAATTGCAATATGTAAGTTACAATGTGTGTATTTCATGTTTAATAAGTAAACTTTATAAATAATTGTTCACCCTGTGTAAGCATGGTAAATATGACCCGATGATTAGGGCTTCCAGAAGAGATTCCAATGGTAAATATGACTAATGGATTAAATGTTTATGGCTTCCAGAAGATATTCTCTTTCTCAAATTGGTTAATAGGATTAACATAACCTTGGAGGAGATTCAATTCCACATTTAGGGTTTTAAAGGATTTTAAAAACTTACTGACTTTGGCATCATTCTTGGTCAAGGTGGGATCTCCTTTATCGCTCCCGAAAGGGCTTACTCTGTCACTCCAGCAATGGCACTCTCAGTCGCTCCTCCTATGTCACTTCAACAAGAGCTAGTGATGTTTCTAGTTTTCAAGCTCACTCCTCCTCTGTCTCTCCAGTAAGGGCACTCTGAGTCATGGGGAGGTGAGGTTATTCTCCTCTATCCCTCCAACAAGATAACTCTCAGAGGTCACTCTGCATGGGGTTATTTTCCTCGATCTCTCGCTCCAGCTCGCAATGGTTGCATGCACTCTCAGGGAGGTAATTCGAGCAATGGTCTAGGACTTAGGAATTTGAGAAATGGGGCTAGGTTATGTCATGCGGGTGAGGGATTACGAATCCTAATTTTGTTTGTATATATTGTATATATTTTGTATATTATATAATTTATATATTATACATTATATAAATTGCATATTATATAAATATATAAACTATATCATTATATAGTTTACATGAATCACTTAAATATCTCTTAGGGAAGGAACTCATTACTGTAGGGTTAGGTGTAGCCCCTTTCCCAATGGTTATAGGACTCATTAGAAAAATGGTCGTTTGTGTTGTGTTATCCCTAGAGTTGTATTGAAAGTAGCATTAGGTGTGACCTAGGCACCTATGTTTCCAAGGTACCTAGCCATTGAATTGATTATGATGGCTTGCACCAAAACATTCCTTTGAAAGTATTATCTTTCCTGCAAGAGGAGGATCTTTGTAATTATGCAGCTAGGTATCATATATTTTGTACCTTGATATGTGAAATAGATATTGTAATCTCTAGTCGTACTCTTCAATAGGTTCTCCCATAATTTACTTCATTTCCTTTAGCTCAATGAAACTTTGTTGTTATATCTTTGGCTTTTGGAATTCAACTAGAAAGTAAATTATTCACAATACCATAAGTGTTAGACCAAAATAAGTGACAAAAGAATGTTATCAATAATGTTGAATATTTCTAGAGGATGGGGCACACCTTGCGTAGGTATTTGTAAATTTTATAAATTTCACATGAATCACTTGAATATCTCATAGGGGGTTTCTTGTCAATTTATTCATTATTATAATTAGTTAAGAACAAAAAACAAAGGCACACCCCTAAGACATGCTAAGAAAGCACAAGTAATCCATAAGTGGTAAAAGGGGCCTTCTAAATGACCTTCTATTAGGGGTGGTGGAATCCACTTGTAGGGATAAACCTATGATTATCCACTTAATTTCCTCTTCAAAACATAATTTCACACATTGGGGCCTATGGACCTGCATGCACTATATATTGTGAATACCTTTATCTTAATTATCATTTTTTTTATTATAACCGAAATAGAATTTGTATTATAAAAAAGTGTTGCAGTCGAGGCTAGGAGTAGATTACTGGATGATGCTAATTCGTAGAGTTTTCAACAAACTTGAAAATTTTATAGTTCCATTCCTCCCTTCATATATTAGTGGGGAGATAAGATGAATTTTCCTACATGGGATACGTATGCCAATTTCCTAAGTACATGGATGCATTTTGAGAAATTGATTATAGAGGTAAATATCGAAACCAAAAATTATTGCCTCATGCCTTCTCTAACCCCTCTTCTAATTGGGGGAAAACCAATAGTTTCTTGATGTTCTAGTCGAGTATATGTTTCTACTTCATATTCATTTTGGTCATGATTAATTTTCCTTCCCCTTGTAATAGGAGGTGAGGGATTTGGTGTAGATTTTAATCTTGTACAATATTTACTGCAAACATATTTTCAGTAAATGGGATATGGGATCCATGAATAGGTTATTTATGAACCAATAATTAGTATTAAGGTATAACCAATGTCAAGGGAGAGAAATAATGTCCTTATGTCCTAAGTGAAGAGTCTCGAGTCAAGCACCAAAAAGAAAAACCATGAAGATTCTCAAGTTATGTCATTGAAATCATCCTTGAACCATGACACAAGACCTTCATATGGTATATTGGGCCTACTAGAGGGATATGGGTGCCATGATTAAACCACAACAAAGGCCCTAAAAAAGATCATGTCTCGGTTTCACACATGGCATAGTTATTGGGTACATGGTTAGGGTTTTGTAGCACTTGATCAGTGGGATATGAGGGCCCTAAATGTCACTTCTTAGGCTCAATCATCATGAAAAACAACTATAAACCACAACACAATCCATCTCTAGGGGGTCCTTGGCATTAGAGTTGGATAAGGAACAACACCTAGAACTATGACATGAACCCTAACTAGGGGGTCCTTTTCCTAGGAGGTGGATATGGTTTCCATTAAGATGTTTTCCTCACTAAAGAAAAATATCAAGGCATTGACCATGATCATAATAGGGAAACAATATCCTTATGATGGAAAATAAACCTTCTAGGCATCATGCGTTGTGAACAAGGCCTCCAACCATGGAACATGCCCTATTTGTGGGTTATTTTACCTTGGTGTGGTCATCCAGGTGCCATTAGGTGGTTTTGTGAAAAATGGATGTGTTTAGAGTCCTTTACCATGTCCAAATAAGGAAATTAATTCCTCTTCCCTTACAAGAAGTTTTTAGTTCTAAATATTTCATTTTGAAACATGTCAGGGTGAGGGAGTTTTACATGTCAGGGTGAGGGAGTCATCTTCGCCTTTATGAAATTTGGAATTTAAGAAAGATATAAACTACTTAATTTATGAAATTTTAAATATTGTTTACCAAACATATACCACTTAAATTTAAGAATTTAATATTTATATTGCTTAAAAAATTGAATTTGTTTAACAAGCTTGGCCATTAAGCATAAAAAAGCGTCATTTAGGGAAGAAGTGTCTAGTTTTCTTCCCTTGGTGATGATATAAACCTTGAATTGCATATATGGTGCAAAACAATTCCTAATGGCACCCATATCCCACTGGAAGGTCAAATATCTCTTAAATAATATCTACATGGTTATTTGAGGCCTATTTCATGGCCCTTGAATTTGAGAACTTTCATAAAGGATATATGGATGTATGGCCTATTTCTAAGGGATATATGGAATTTGGGTGGGATATCATGGTCACCATTCACAAGTTTTGGGCATAATGTATAGCAAAGAACATAAGGTGCTTAGGCCCTATTTGAATCTTCTCAAGATTGATATTTGTGATGTAGTCCTTAAATTCATGGCCCTTGAAGTGTGAATGACAACCAAATCCCACCCAAGCACCATAGTCTATTAAATAGGATATATGTGATGGTTTGAGGCCTTGTTAATGGCCAATGAGCCAAAGAAAATATGTTTAGGACCTAGGGCCCTTTGTTTCCTCTCTAGTCATGGTAGAGTTCTTATGACCCATTGTTATTGTTAAAAACATACTAATGGTGCCCATATTCCTAGTTGGAGGCCTTGTTAATGAACATTAAACACATGAAAAATTAGTTTAGGGCCTAAGGCACTTGTTTTCATCCCTCAATGATGGTATATTCCTTTAATCCCATATGTGGTGTGAAAAAACTCCTAATGGAACCCGTATCCCACTTAGAGGCTAAATATTATTTAGAAATGATATACATGGTTGTTCAAGGCCTAGTGCATGGCCCTTAAACTCAAAAAGATTCATTTTAGACTCAAGTTCCTTGTTTTCCTCCCTTCAACATAGTATAGTCCCTAAGATCCATTCTTACTCTTCAAAAAAACATATCAATGATGCTAAATATACCGCACATTCCATGCTAATGATGGTATAGGTTAGGAGATCCATTCTTATTTTGATATGAAAAATATATTCATGGTTCCCTTCTTGGCCATTAAGTAAAATAAATGTTTGTTTACAACATAAAGCCCTTGTTTTCCTCCCTCAATGATGTTATAAGCCTTGACTCTGGCCATATGTGGTGTGAAAAAATTCTTATGGAATCCATATCCCACTCAAAGGAAAATTGTACCTTACCAAGGTTCTACATGTTTGTTTGAGGCCTATTTCATGGCCCTTAAACTATAAAAGATTTTTTTTGGTCCTAAGGTCCTAATTTGTTTTGTCCCTTGACCATGGTGTAGTCCCCACGATCCATTATTTTTGTACAAAACATACTAATTTCATAAAATGTCCCACACAAAGACCAAATATCCGCTACACAAGTCTTTTGTCTTTTTTCAAGGACTATGTAACGAATCTAAATTCTAAGAATATTAAAATAGGACCTAAGAACCTTATGTTCTTTCCTTAACCATGGATGACATAACACTATCATTCAATAATCAAATTGTTACATTTCATTGCCATGCATCATGTCAAATTGGATCATATCTAACAACGTATGACCAACCTACTTTACCAGGTACCTCTGAGTAAAATACTTTCTCACATTGACTTGAAAGAACATAAGGCTATGACCAACCTACTTTACCAGGTACCTCTGAGTAAAATACTTTCTCACATTGGAACATATAATCCCTACACTCCTTGTAAACCATGTAACACCATTCAAAGACACATTCTTGCAACGAATTAGTTATACTATCGACAAAAAAAGTTCGTCGATAGTATAGCTAATTCGTCGCAAGATTATTTACATTCGTCTCTCTTGCAATGATATCAAATGATGCTTGGATTCATTTCATATTTGGTTTATCAACTTGAAATTAAAATTTGATACTTTGCAAGCTAGTTGTACCTTGAGTCAAATACAAATATGAAATTTGGAATCATTAACATATCTATTAGAACATATGAAAAATAGGGTTTATGGTTTACATGATGATATGATGATGGAAGAAAGTGGTGTTAGAAAAACAGGACCACAGAGAAATAAAATAAAACAAATGAGGAAACAAAACACAGAAGATACACAATACAAGAGAGACACAGATTTACATGGTTCACCTAGTGTGGGCTACGTCTACTAGAGAAATTGCCAGGTCCTTCCTTTATTATTATCCAACAAATGAAGGGATACAACCTACAGCGAAACCCGTTGTAACTTCCTCTTCTTTCTCTCACAGTATCCTCTCTCAGAATGCAATATTCGTCATCCAACATAGCCGCAATACATTTCCCTCGTAAAAGAGGGTTGAATTCTAGGTCAAAAAACCCTAACATAATCTCTATCATTAGATCTGCGACCTTATAATCAACGGTCCAGATTTACAATGAAATTAAAATATACATTTACAAGGAATTTTTCCTTCAGGGGATTCGCCCCCGAACCCCCGCTTGCCCCCAAACCCCCCAACTGGGGGGATAGACCCCTCGAACCCCGCAAAGGGGGTACCCCCCCTCTGCACTCCCCTGCGTGGAAGAGTGTACATACTAATGGGGTGTAAATACTTCATGGGGTATAAACACACCTGAAAGTAAAAGACCTTTGAATTAGGAAGATAATCAGGCTCCACAACCAACAAGATGGTGTGTGAGTAAAATTTGAGTCTAGAAACCCTCACATATCATTAAGTCATACGAATAGTCTATCCATGTCAAATTTCAATGCATTCAGAAATAGTTTGAAAAAATTTCAACGTTGTGTTGGATCATGTTGTCATTGATGCCAATGGTTTGATTGATTGATTTCAAGTTATTGATTGATGTCAAAGGATTGATTGATTAATGATTTATGTAATATAATATGTATTGTCCCTGATGAGAATGCATAGATGAATATGGATCAATGAGTTTTCATTGATACATGATGAAGATGGATCGATGTGGTTCCATTGGTATATGATGCATTGTTGGAAAAATGTATAGATGACTCATTATTGTCTTATCATGATTGATAAG
>ML800546.1:393538-417191 GCA_009831015.1 Picea engelmannii
ATATATAATTTTGAATGGAATTTAACGTGTGTGACATAATGGTATCAGAGCTGTAGGTTACAACACTTGGCATTTTTGTGGGCTTTATTACAGAAAATTCTAAAATATAAATTGTCTTGAATTTCTTATTAACTCTAGGAAGAAAAATAATTTGATTTTGCAGGAAAATGACAGAAGTACCCGAGACTCAGGGAGAAGAACCTCATCAAGAGAATCCTGAAAAGGGGAATGTAGGTGATGGACATCTCTAGGTGGATTTGAATAATGATAGGAATTCATAAATTATAAAGATAGTAACATATCTAAGAGAAGAACTAAAAACTGTGATAGCAGATAACAAAATAATTTTAAAGACTCGGGAGGAAACATATGCAATTCTACTAGAAAAATTGTGCAATCAAAATACTGGTAAAAATAAAGGGCAGAATTCCAACAACTCTAAGATAGCCCAACCAAAGAATAAAGAAAGGAAATTGGAGTATTTATAATATGAGATAGAGTCAGTATACAAGGATACGAAAGACACTAAAAACGTCTACTGAAATTAGTTCTAGTCCTAAACAAAGAACCAAAAAGAAGCCTAAACAACATGATGAAGTCATGGGATAATTTAAGAAGATTAAACCACCAAACTTCAATGGATAAGTGTATATGAGTGATGAATCAAAGGCACAACTCTCTGGTATGCATAAATATTTTCAAATTTACACTTACTCAAGTGAACTTAAATCCCGGATGACTATCTATAGTCTTCCAGAAAAAGTAGACATGGTGGCAGGATATAAAAAGAGTAAACAATATTAAGGAAAGGAAAATCACCTGGAAAACCTTTAAGAGATATTTTAACAAACAATACATGTCTGAACAATATTATGAGGGTAAATCCAAGGAGTTTTATAAACTAAAATTGAGAAATCTTACAATGAAATATTTATGCAGTAAGTTTTTGAGTTTGCTACGTTATGTGCCTTACGTTGTGGATGAAAAACCAAAGATTCAATGATTTTTGAGTTTCCTACCTAGTTCTAAAAAGATTGAATTGAGTTCGATAACCCAAAAACATTGGAAGAAACCATGAGGAAAGCTAAACTCTGTTTTGAGAAGTATAACAATAGAAATGTGAATTCTAGGAATTGAAATTGGAAAAATATTGAGAGGTTTGAACCTAAGAAGAAAGGGGGAACTTACTCTAATAGAAATGTTGATAAGATATTTCAAGGATGTAATAAGTTAAAAACTAGGGCCAATATGGGAACCAACACATGTCCTCACTTCACTTCGAGGTGAGCGAAGCCCGAGTAAACCTTTCAATTAGCATGAAAATAAGAATACCAAACCACCAACCTTCTTCAATAAAGAAACTTCCCAAAAAGAAACAGTGAAATGTTGGGAATGGAGTGGTCCAAATTACTACAAAGATTGTCCTATCCGAAAGAAGGGAAATAACAATGTGAAAATAGTACAAGAAGTAATTACAGTTGGTGAGCTTGCAAGGTCTACACCAAAAATCAACGCAGCCTTGGAAAATCGACAACCAAATCATCAAACTTCAATGGTAGAAATTGAATGTATGATACATAATCAACCAATTATTGTTTTAATTGATCCATGTGATAGTTTAAGTTATATTTCACCAAGAGTTGTATAAATATGTAAGTTACATAAGGAAAAGTTTGAAAAGTCATGGTTAGTACAATTAGCTACAGGAACTAAAAAGAGAATTACAGATGTTGTTAAAAACTGCAAACTTGGTATTAATGAATTAAGAACATAGATAGACTTAAACATATTACCATTAGGATCTTATGATGTGCTAATCAGTATGGATTGGCTAGAAAATTTTAAAGTGGTATTAAATTGTTACAATAAAACATTTACTTATGTAGACGAGGGAGGTAACATTATAGACATTAAAGGAGTATCAAGACCTGTTAGTATTAGATAGATAAAAACCTTAAAAGTTAAAATATGTATTCGAAAAGGTTGTAAACTAATTGTTGTGCACATAAATTATAATGAAAAAGAGGATAATAATAATGAGTTTGATAACTTTCCAGTATTACGAGAATTTCAGGATGTATTCCAGGATATTTGTGGACTACCTCCTAGGAGATAAATAGATTTTTCAATAAACCTGATACCTGGAGAAGTACCTGCTTCAAAGGCTCCTTATAGGATGAATATCCTAGATTTAAATGAACTAAAAATTCAATTGCAAGAATTGATAGATAAATAATATATCCGACCAAGTGTGTCTCCATGGGGGGCACCAATACTTTTTTTTAGAAAGAAAGATGGGACATTATGTCTCTGTATTGATTATAGACAACTTAATAAAATGACTATTAAAAATAGATATGCATTACCTCATATCGATGATCTATTTGATCAAGTACGAGGAGCTACAATATTTTCTAATATTGATTTACGTTATGGTTATCATCAAGTTAGGATAAAGGATGAGGATATTTATAAAACAACATTTAGAACAAGGTACATACATTACGAATTTTTCATAATAACTTTTGGGTTGACTAATGCCCCAACCTGATTCATGTGCTTGATGAACAATATTTTGAGTAAATGTCTAAATAAATTTGTGATTGTCTTTATAGACGATATACTCATCTATTCAAAGGATGAAAAGGAGCATGAAGAACATTTAAGAATAGTATTATAGATACTAAGAGAATAAAAATTATATGCAAAACTAAGTAAGTGTGACTTCTATAA
Source organism: Picea engelmannii (assembly GCA_009831015.1). Lineage (NCBI taxonomy): Eukaryota > Viridiplantae > Streptophyta > Pinopsida > Pinales > Pinaceae > Picea > Picea engelmannii. The sequence goes on from ML800546.1 coordinate 396,272, forward strand.
AGACCAAATTCAATATATGGGACATGTAATTTCCAAAGAAGGTATAGAAGTTGAACCGAAAAAAATAAAGCTATAATGAATTGGCCTAAGCCTAACGATGTTTCAAACATAAGATCCTTCATGGGTATAACTGGCCATTACCTGAAGTTTATAGAAGGGTTTTCCAAGATTTCATATCCTATAACATCATTGCAAAAGAAAGGAACTAAGTTCATCTGGTCTGATAAATGTCAAGAAAGTTTTAACAAATTAAAACAAATCTTAACTATAACTCCTATATTCAAATTGGTAGACCTAGATAAAGACTTTGTAGCATGTACAGATGCATGCCTCAAAGGACTTGGAGGAGTGTTAATCCAAGAAAATCATGTAATAGCTTATGAATCTCGGAAACTAAACAAAAATGAAGAAAACTATGTAACACATGATTGGGAATTAGCTGCAATAATACATGCATTAAAGATGTGGCGACATTATCTGGTAGGCCAAAAATTCTTATTGTTGATAGATAACATCGCTTTAAAATATATGTTTGATAAAAATGATTTAAATTCTCACCAAGAAAGGTGGTTAGCCTTCTTAAGCAAGTATGATTTTGAGATAAAACACATTAAGGGAAAGGAAAATAAAGTGGCATATGCATTAAGCAGACATGCAAACCTGATCTACATAGTTACTAAAAGTAACTATGAAACAGATTTAGAAGAAAGGGTAAGGTTAGCAGCTGGAAAAGAACCAAAATATCAAAATATTAAGTTAAATATTGTTGATAATTCAACAAAAATAGAAGAATCAAATTTTAGATTATGAAAAAGTGGATTGTTAATGTACAAAAAATATTATATGTATCGGGATCTAATGAAATTAAGTTATTGATTTTAGATGAGCTGCATAAGAAACGATATTTTGGACACACAGGTTACCATAAATTAATTACTATGCTAAGAAAGGAATTCTATTGGCCAAATATGAAAGGTTAAACAACAGAATATCTAACTAGATGCTTAGAGTGCCAACAAGTTAAGGTTGAACACTAACATACAGTCGAACTACTACATCCTTTACCCATTCCAGAATGGAAATGAGAAGTTATAAGTATGGACTTTATTATCGGATTTCCTAGAAGTAGTAAACAAAACAACTCAATTATGGTTGTGATTGATAAATTAAGTAAGGCAACACACTTCATACTTGTGAAATCCACCTACAAAGATATTAATATAGCATAAATATTCATGAAGGAAATATTTAGGTTACATGGAATCCATAACGTTATAATATCTGATAGAGATGTTAAGTTTATCGAATTTTTTTTGGAAGGCTTTATTTAAAGGGTTAGATACCCAATTGAACTTTAGTACTACTTATCATCCACAAACGGATGGGAAAACTGAAAGAAATAATCAGATTCCTAAAGACATGCTTAGAATGTATGTTATGGACAGACCTGGTAAATGGGAAGAATATTTGTACTTAGTTGAGTTTGCTTATAATAATCATTATCAAACTTCAACAAAGCTTACTCCTTTTGAAATTTTATATGGCAAAAAATGTAATACACTTGATTCATGGAGTAATCATGTTAATAGATTGATGATAGGACCAAATATGTTAAAAGACATGGAACTAATAGTGAAACAGGTACAATAGAACCTAAAAGTAGCTTAGGATAGAAAAAAAAAATATTTTTATGCAAAAAGGACTACAAGAGAGTTCAATATTGGAGATCATGTGTATATTAGAGTTAAACCTAAAAAGAGTTATTTATGGCTAGGTAGGTATACTAAGTTAGCACCTAGATATTGTGGCTCATTCAATGTACTTGCTCAAATAGGACCTATAGCTTATCAACTTTCACTTCCATCTATGGTAGAAGTACATGATGTGTTTCACGTTTCATTATTAAAAAAGTATATACATGACCCTACTCACGTTGTTGATTGGAAAATGATATAGGTGGAACCCGTGGGTGAGTTCCCAGTAGAGTCGGATCATATTATTGACAAGAGGGAACTTACACTCTAGAATCGAGCCGTATGACAGGTAAAGTTGCAATGGAAGCACCTTATTCAAGAAGAGGCTACTTGGGAAATGGAAAGTAATATGCAAGAATCATATCCATTTATGTTCTAGAATGGTATTGATGGAAACTAATTATCACCGAGGACAGTGATAAGTTTTGAGGGGGGTGTATGTGATATTATAAAAACAAGATCACAGAGCAATAAAATAAAAACAAATGCAGAAATAAAACACAGAAGATACAAAATACAATGGAGACACAAATATACGTGGTTCACATAGTGTGGGATATGTCCACCTAAGAAATTTTCAGGTCCTCCCTTTTTATTATCCAACAAATGAAGGGATACAACCTACAACACACCTAGTATAACTTCCTCTTCTTTCTCTCATAGTGTTCACTCTCATAATACAATATTCGTAATGATGCATAGCTGAAATACATTTCCCTCATATAAGAGGGTTTCCTTCTAGGGAAAAACACCCTAACATAACTTATGTTTTTAGATATACAACCTTATAATGAACGATCCATATTTACTATGAAATTACAATATACATTTACAAGGAAATTTTTCCTTCGAGGTCTTTGCCCCCGAACCCTCGCCAGGGGCTCACTTGCCCCTGAACCCGCCAATCATGGGGATGAGCCCCACGGACCCCACAGGGGGGGAAACCCCCCCCTACAACCCCCCCACCTGGAGGGGTGTACAATATTCTGGGGTGTACACTCTTCATGGGGTATAAACATGGCTAAAAACAAAGACCTATTAAAAAGGAATATAATCAAGCTCCACAACCAACAATCTCCCACTTGGAGACTAATAACAACAACTCCATTGTTGTTGTACCTACTGGACTATAATCCATCTTGGACCTGACAAATTTCTCATATTCACCTTCATGCTTGAAGACCAATTGAAACTGAGCAGGAACTCAGTTTCTCCCTAGTTACTCCCTTTGTTAACATGTCTGCAGGATTATGGCTAGTGTGTATCTTTTCCAACTTCAAATGTCCATCTTCCAATATGAATCGTATGAAATGGTACATGAATTGTATATGCTTAGTATTCTAATGGAAAGTTGAGTTCTTTGCAAGAGGAATGGAACTCTTGTTGTCATAGTACAACCTGGTATTCTTTTGATTATTTCCCAATTCCTCCATAAACCTCTGCAACCAAATCATCTCTTTACTGGCCTCTGTAGAAACAGCATACTATGCCTCTGTTGTTGAAAGTGAAACAACCTTTTATAGTTTCAAAATCCAACTTACTATTGTTCCACCTACAGTAAAAACATACCCTATGGTGCTTCTCTTGCTATATTTATCACCTGTTATATCTGAATCAACATATCCCTGTAGAACAATGTTTGAACCTCCAAAACAGAATGCATGAGTAGCAGTACCTTTTAAATACCTGAGAATCCACTTTCCTTCCTACCAATGTTCTTTACCTGGATTGTTCACATACCTACTCACAATTCCCACTGCATGTGCAATATATGGTCTTGTGCAAACCATCACATACATCAAATGCCAAATGTTGATGAATAAGGGACCCTAGACATGTATTATATATCCTCCTATGTCTTGGGACAGATTTATTTGGTTAATTTGAAATGGATGGCCAAAGGTGTACTAACTAGTTTTTCATTATGCATTCTAAACCTCTCCAACACCTTCTCTATGTACTCACCTTGAGACAATGTCAAATCGTGATTTTTCCTATCTCTTGTTATTCTCATACCAAGGATTTTCTTTGAAACACCCAAATCCTTCATCACAAATGAATTAGCTAATTTATTCTTGAGCACATTTATATCATGCATATTAGACCCTGCAACAAGCATGTCATCTACATAAAAGAGAAAGATAATATAGCTTCCATTTTCTAGATTTTAAAAATAAACATAGTGATCATAATGACATCTACTATAACCTTGTTCTGTCATAAACCTGTCAAAATTCAAATATCACTACCTTGGAGATTGATTTAGGCCATACAATCTCTTCTTCAATCTGCATACCAAATTTTCCATCCCTTTGACCTCATACCCCTGTGGCAGTTGCATATAAATATCTTCCTCAAAATCCCCATGGATAAAAGTTGTTTTTACATCTAACTGTTCAAGATGTAAATATTCTACTACCACAAGACTTAAAATAGTCCTAATTGAAGTCATTTTAACAACAGGAGAAAATATTTCATCAACATCTATACCTTTCTTTTGTGCAAACCCCTTTACAACAAGTCTATCCTTATACCGTTTTTTGCCTCCATCTTCTTCCTTCAACTTCTAAACCCATTTATTCTGCAATTCTCTTTTTCCTGTAGGAAACTGAACCAAATCCCAAGCCTGGTTATTTACCAAGGAATCCATTTCCTCTTTCATACCTTTCTCCCACTTCTTTTTAGTGTCTACCTGCATTGCCTCTTCATAACATTTTGGTTCACCAGAGTCAGTCAACAATAAATAATACAATGAAGGAGAGTATCGTCCAAGGGGTCTACTTAACTTGGTAGATCTTATAACAACACTTGCAAGATTTTGAGGTACATGTTGTTCGTGTTGTTGTACATTTTGATTTTTAGGTACCTTTGGAATTTATTTTTCAGTGATCTCATCAAGCACTATGTATTCTAGTTTTTCTTTTTCTTGTATCTTTCCCTGCAACTGATCTTTGTACATGACCTTCTCATTGAATATGAAATTTCTACTCCTAATTATTTTGTGATTTTCATAATCCCATAAGTGATCTAGGTGGATATCGGTGGCCACCCACCTTCTCCAACTGGCCCAAAACATGTTTCTGGCAATTTTGGTAATTTACTATTTTTAGCAGTTTTTAACTTTCAGAGCAGTTTTTAACTTTCAGGGCCATTTTGAGGCCCTAAACGATGTTTTTTGAGAAAACATGGAGCAACATGGATTGTATATCATGCATGTTTCTCACCCAAAAGTTGTATTTCTCAGATAGATCTTTCCAACGAGCTATTGAGCATCTCAAACAGAGATCGTATGCAAAAGTTATGCCTCTGGGAAGTTGACGTATCAACTACCCCCATCGGGGCCCACAAACCTTTTGGATTTTCATCTTCTAGGGTTAGGGTTTTGGATTTTACTTATGTTAAAAAGGCCCTTAGAACCTCATTGTAAGAATCATCTTCTTGCGAATGAGAGTAGCCGTCACATCTCTTCTCAGAGATAAGCTGCCACCATTCTAGCGAGTCTTTCACTCTGTATTTTTACAGTCTCTGTACATTTATTTCATTAATATAAATCATGTATTATTGTATCTCTGTGTTTATGGTTGCATATCTGATATATTTCTGTTATATTATTGGATATACGCGATATCTTTGTGCATTTCTTTATTATATCTCCACTCTCATTTCGTGCTGAAAATAATCTGGATCAGTGGTATCAGAGCAGGTTGCTCTTGATCGTTTTTCAGTGCATGTCCCCAACGAGGTCTGAGTAGAGAAAGTTGGGTCTCGAGCTTGTCTCTCTTAAAGACAATCTCTCTCGCACACCCAAGAAACCCTCAATGGCAGAAGAAAAGAAAAACGACGGAGCAGAGGATCCTATCAGTCTGTTGCTTGAGCAAGCTCTCACACGACAGAGGGACGAAATGATGGAGAATTTTTCCCACATCCTTCAATGCCTAGCGATAGAATCAGGCGCATCTTCATCAAGTAGCCACTTTGGAGGCACCTCACCTTTCAAGGTACAGTTTAATTTTGATATTCCCGTATTTGAAGGTCAAATAAATGCAGATGCCCTAGATAAATGGTTAAATCTGCTAGAAGGTTATTTCTCTATTCATAATTTTTTCGACAAGGAAAAGATCACCTTCGCACTCCTTAAGGCTCTCCCCCATGTCAAACATTGGTGGGAAAATTATTGGGAGAAGATTTCCACCGAGGAGTCTGGAATATATGGGGCTGAGCCCACTTGGGAATTTTTTGTGGATGCGGCAAAGGAACAGTATTACCTTGTTGGAAAATATGAGGACCAGTACATGAGATGGACCACACTACGGCAAGAGAGGGGCCAAGCAGTTCCAGAGTTCACCAATACCTTCCATACCTTGCGCACCAAGCTGGGTATCAAGGACTCTGAACGACATTTGGTTTTGACATACCGTGGGGCTCTACACAGATACATCCAAACTGAAATGGATTTTCTGGACATCTCATCACTTGGTGTTGCTTATCGATATGCTGTTAAAATCAAGTAGAAATTTAAGCACCAGAACAAACAGGAGTTCGAGTCTGCAAATCCACAACAACCAAAGTATGACAAAGATTGCCCTAACAAAGAGTCTCCCGAAAACCATTCCAAGCTACAGGAAAAGAAGGGTCACGGGAAGACAAAGAAGGACACCGGAAAAAGGTGCAATTTCCACAAAAGCCCCTGGCACAACACCGATGAATGTCACTCAAAAAATTCATTGGTGGCCGAGATCAAAGACAAGGAGCCAAACCCTGATTCAGAATCTGATTCTGAAAATACTGGTAAAAGACAGATCATCGATGCAGACCCCATTGCTATTGTCGTGACCGCAACAATTCAACCAGAAGAACCAACAGATCCAGCAGAGGGGGAGTGCCTTTTTCATTCACAGATGTGGGTGAAGGGGACCCCACTGCATTTTATTGTTGATAGTGGAAGCCAGAAGAACCTCATCTCAGTAGAATTCGTCAAACAGTTGGGATTGTCGACAACACCACATTCGCAACCATACAACATTGGGTGGCTTCGCCAAGGACAAGATCTTCATGTCAACCAGCAGTGTCGATTTTCATACGGCACCCAACCCTTCAAGGATGAGGTATTATGTGATGTTTCCCCACTGGATGTTGGTGATGTTCTCTTGGGCCAACCATATATGTGGAAATTCCATGCTATCTATGAGTCTCGACCCCGTAGTGTCATTTTTAGTCTGGGGGGTCATCTCTACAGGATACTAGAGGTAGTTCCAACTACTGCCCCACCTAAACAGTGCCGCAAGGTAGTATCTCATACTACAAAATTCAGCTTCTTCACAATCTGTTCAAAGGGTGAACAGAAGGATATTGCAACCACCATAGCTTTGACCCAAGCACCTTCTATCCAACAGAAGCATGTCGACAAGGTTGCAACAAAGAACAAAGATTCATTCTGCACACAGTCATCTAAAATAGATAGACTGGTTAAAAAGGTCCTAACCTTCTAGCCAAAGGTTAATGATAGCCTTCAACAAGGTAAGCAACGCCACTTCTCCAGCAAGGCAAGCAGATCACCAAGATTCAGATTCAGCAATCACTTTCCCCTCTCCCCCGGGAACTCAACGCAATGGATACCATTGCTTCCTAAGGAGGGAGGATTGATCCAGGTGGATATCGGTGGCCACCCACATTCTCCAACTGGCCCAAAACATGTTTCTGGCAATTTTGGTAATTTACTATTTTTAGCAGTTTTTAACTTTCGGGGCCATTTTGAGGCCCTAAACGATGTTTTTTGAGAAAATAGGGAGCAACATGGATCGTAGATCATATTGCTCGCCCAAAAGTTGTATTTCTCAGATAGATCTTTCCAACAAGCTATTGAGCGCCCCAAACGGAAATTGTATGCAAAAGTTACGCCCCTGGGAAATTGACGTATCAACTACCCCCATCAGGGCCCACAAACCTTTTGGCTTTTCATCTTCCGGGGTTAGGGTTTTGGATTTTACTTATGTTAAAAAGTTTGGATTTTACTTATGTTAAAAAGGCCCTTAGAACTTCATTGTAAGAATCATCTTCTTGCGAATGCGAGTAGCCGTCACATCTCTTCTCAGAGATAAGCTGCCACCATTCTAGCGAGTCTTTCACTCTGTATTTTTACAGTCTCTGTACATTTATTTCATTAATAGAAATCGTGTATTACTGTATCTTTGTGTTTATGGTTGCATCTCTGATATATTTCTGTTATATTATTGGATATATGTGATATCTCTGTGCATTTCTTTATTATATCTCCACTCTCATTTCGTGCCGAAAATAATCCGGATCAATAAGTGATAACCAAAACCATTAACAATGTATCCAATAAAGGTACACTTCTTGGATTTTGCCTCAAGCTTTGTTATATTTTCTTTATCAATATGGACAAATGATTCACAACTGAAAGTCTTCAAAAAATAATAGTTTTCCTTTTTACATGTCCATGTATCCTCTGGAATTATACCATTCAAAAAGATTGAAATTCCTATGTTTATTAAGTAAACAATAGTATCTATAACATCTTCCTACAACTATAAGGGAAACCCAACATGCAATCTCATACTCCTTGCACGCTCCATGATTGTCCTATTCATCCTTTCTGACACACCATTTTCTTGTGGTGTTCCTGTAATTGTTCTTCTCTCTATGAATCCCATGGTATGAACAATAATCATCAAACTCCTTGTTGTAATATTCACTTCCATTGTCTGATATGAGACACTTCAACCTTTATCATGTCTCATTCTCAACCAAAGCTTTCCATTTCTTAAAAGTATCAAAAACATCAATTTTTTGTTGAATGCAATAGACCCAAGTTTTTCTAGTTCCATCATCGATAAAAGTAACATAATAATGAGATCCACCAAGAGATGATACCTGAGCTAGTCCCCATAGATATGTATGCACAAGATCTAACATTTAACTCTTCTTTTCTTTTTTGACTCTGAGAAATCTGACTCTCTTATGTTTTCCATAAACACAAAGCTCACAGAAATACAAATCAATTTTTTTAAGATCTGGAAGCAAATTTCTTTTGTGAAGTATCAACATCCCCTTCTCACTCATGTGTCCAAACCTATGATGCCACAATGTTGTATACACTCCTTTAGAAGATAAAGAGATAGAAGAATCAATATTACTAGTACATAAATACAATGTACCTACCTTCTCTCCTTTTTCTATCACTGTTGATCCTTTGGTGACCTTCCATGCCTTATCTGTAAATATAGATATACAACCTTCACTTTCCAACTGCCCAGTTGAAATTAGATTTTTCCTTAGATATGGAACAGGTGTTACCTCTTTCAACAACCATTGGTTTCCATTCCTTTTCTTTATTTTTGCCTTTCCCATTCCAACAATTTTGCATGGTGCATCATCACCCAAATGAACCTGTCCAAAATCTCCTTGAACATAATCTAGAAAATGTTTCCTATGGGATGTGGCATGAAATGAAGCCCCTAAATCTACTACCCAAGACTCAAAAATATTATCTATAGAAAGAATCAAAGCATCTTGTAACACATCACATGTTACATTTTCTTCCTGATTTTTCTCGTGTTGTCCATCTTTTTGTTTCTTTGGAGCTCTACAGTCTTTCTTCAGTTGTCATTTCTTCCCACAATTCCAACACTTCATCTTTCCTAGTCTGGATTTGGATCTTCCCTTCCTATAATTCTTGTGGTTCCCTGAGCCCTTTCCTCTATCCTTTTGTCTTCCCCCGTTCTCCATGTTTAACACATTACCTGATGTCTCACCTTTTCTTTTCCATTACATTTACTCACTAAGGATAACACCAAAAACATCATCATATTTTAAAGTGTTTGAACCAGAGATAGAGTTACTTACAATCATGACCAAGTTGTTCCATCTTTTTGGCCAAGAGCACAAGATTAGAAGAGACTTGACCTCATCATCAAAGTCCACTTTTACAGAACCTAACTGATTAGTAACCATATTAAATTCATTTAAATGATCTACAATAGACCCACCTTCTAACATCTTCATATTAAATAATATCTTCATTATAAATACCTTATTGGATGACGAGGGTTTTTCATACAGTTTAGTTAATGAGTCAATAATCTCCTTTGTTGTCTATTATTTCAAAATATTGAAATCCACCGACGCTTCCAGCCTCATCCTTATTGTTCCTAGTGCATTTCTTTCAATAACCTCCCATTCTCCGTCCTCCATGGCCGTCAAATTCTTTTCTATTACACCCAATGGTAGGAATAGATCCTTCTGATATAAAAAATCTTTCATCTACATCTTCCATAATTGGTAGTTTTGGTCGTTAAATTTCTTGACCCTAAACTTTTCATATTCCGCCATTTCTCCTGCTCGAACCATGAACCCTCTTTTCTTGTGGGTTACCTTTCTCTCTGATACCATTTGTTAGAAAAACAATATCGTGGAGCAATAAAATACAAACAAATGAAAACATAAAACACATAAGATACACAATACAATGGAGACACAAATATATGTGGTTCACCCAGTGTGGGATACATCCACTAGAGAAATTGTTAGGTCCTTCCTTTTTATTATCCAGCAAATGAAGGGATACCTACAACACACTTGATGTAACTTCCTCTTCTTTATCTCACAATCTCCACTCTCAGAATACAATATTCGCAATGATGCATAGTCACAATACATTTACCTCATAAAAGAGGGTTTCCTTCTAAGGAAAAAAACCTTACATAACTTCTACCGTTAGATCTGTGACCTTATAATGAATGGTCTAAATTTAATATGAAATTACAATATACATTTACAAGGCAATTTTTCCTTCGGGGGCTTCGCCCCCGAACCCACCCTTTCCCCCGGACCCTGCAGGAGGGGCAAGGCCCCGCTACAACCCCCCTCGCATGGAGGGGTGTATAATATTATGAGGTGTACATTCTTCATGGGGTATAAACACGGTTGAACACAAATACCTATGAAACAAGAATATAATCAGTCTCCACAACCAACATGCGATACCCCACGACTTGAAATTTTAATTATTATTTTAGAATTTTAATCATTTTTCCAAAAGACAATTTGGTCTATTGACCAAATTTGAATTGTAAAACCTTATTATTTTATGAAAATAAACACATGTGGAAAAATGGGCACACATTGAAGCAGTTGTTAAACATGGAGTTAGGAATCCAAAGGGGTTGGCCAAGTGGCAGTAGACTGAGACAAGTTGTGGAGTTAACTCAACTTCAAAAAGACACATTCAATATTTCAAGGAGAATCTGTGAACATGTGTGAAATTGAATCTGAGAGGTGGTCAGTGAGAAGAAGTCTCAAGATAAGTGTCACAAGTCCTAAGAAAACTAAAAGAAGTCATGAAAAGGGAATGGGATGCCATTCTGAAGATGCAAATTGATAGCTTGAGAAGTCTATGCACAAAACTGACTTGACATAATGATTTTTCAAAGATTACACACAACAAGATGGAACTCAGAATTCTGCAAGAGGCCACGTAGGAAGCCCCTTGGATTCTGAATTCAACTCAGGGGTGATAGAGGTTGATAGAGACTCCAGTATAAGGTTGGGAGGAACAAATTCTTCAACGTGTGGTTTCCCCAAGTTCCAGGTTTTACTTCTTTGTTATGAATATGTTTATCTGAATGTTTACTGTGTTTTATTGTGCGTTACTATGGCCAAAATCATTGACTATAAAGCATAAATAACTTGTAACAATATTAGGTTTAAGTGATTGTTATGAGAAGATAGATTCATATCATAAGTTTCATGCAAAAAAACTATGAAAGAAAAACAATAGTCATTCTAATTCTATATTTACGAACATAATTGTTTTACTAGTAGCAAATCAATAAAACTCATAGGTAAAACCTATTACTAAAACATAGATTATTCGGATAAGAAACCTGTATTGAAGAGACATAGTTTCAACGAGACACATTGTATATATTTCAAAAGGGAATCGTTATATATTAAACAGATTCCAACAAGATACACTATATATATTTCGAAAGGGAATCATTATAGATTAAACAGAGTCCAACAAGATACACTGTATATATTTCGAAAGGGAATCGTTATAGATTAAATATAGTCCAAAAAGATTCATTGTATATATTTCAAAAGGGAATTGTTATAGATTAAACATAGTCCAAAAACATACACTATATATATTTCGAAAGGGAATTGTTACATATTAAACGAAGTTTAACGAGTAATGACTATTTATGTCCAACATGGAAAACAACGCTAAGTAAATTGATTTTAACAAAGATATAAATAACGACTATTTATAACCAAAAAATGGAATCGTAAACATATTACATAACATTACAACATTGTAAAATGAAATAGTTCTAAGTCACAGACTGTTGGCACAGGGGCAGACCCACGATTCAACGCTTCAACAATGCACCAAAAAAACCCTAACTACTGGCCCTTTCGGCAACACCTGCGAAGTAGATGAAGTCTCACCCGAGGTAGAGGAAGGGGTGGTTGTAGGAATCCATTGTCTACAACCTTAGCTGAGACATAGATCTGTGATTACAATACTCTAACAAAGCACTTAACAATTAACATTCGTTAGTAATTAACCCTTATTCACCTTGCAGATCCAAACCCTAATTACAGAACAATGCAGTATTTTACCAGATCTAACACATCCAAGCACCTAACATAAGGAAATAGATCAGATCTAGCATCTTATTCACATGATTAGGCACTGAGATATCATATTCATCTAAGCATACAATATTGCACTAAGCATTAATCACATAGATAATATAACAACCATAATGCACAAAGAAACCATAACACAAGATATATGTGGTTCACCCCAGTGTGGGGCTACGTCCACCAACTCTTCCCCTCTTTATTATCTTCTGTCAATATTCTACAAGCACAGAGCCCAAAAAACATACTTAGCATAGGACAGGATATTTGTGCACCTTGCTAGATCCTCCTTCCCCGAGCTAGATCACAGCACAAAGCCATTTTATAATCACTTGCACTTAGCTATGTAAGTATTAACATACACTATGCACAAAGCCCTTGCAATCACATAGATAGAACTCTAGCACTTAGCATATTCTCTCTCCCCTTTCTTACATCACCTAGATATATATTTATACATTACAAAATGGGCCTAACCATGGGTAAACTCATGGGTCAGCATCCCATACCCGTTACATAAACCCTAATCCCAAAAACTGCTCTAAAAAGGGGCTGAGATCCCACGATCTTTGCTTCAACTTGTGCTCCGCCTTAGACCAGCCTGTTGAAGTCCCAAAAGAGTTCAAACATGACCAAGGATCTCCAAAACTTGGTCAAGGGCCAACAGGCCCCCAACACTCACTTATGAATCGTCCCGAGTCACTCTGGTCTAGGTAACTCTACCTCAAAAGCCTTGAGTTGCTTCGACCTGTTGCTACACCAAGGCCTTTTGCTCGACAAACTCTTGAATAATTGCCTCGTTCACATGTCCCTCTAATAGATGTTCTACTGAGGTGACTGCTTGTTCCAGCTCTACTCCTCGGCCTTCAATCTCCTAAAAAATTAGGCAAGTTGCATCCTGGACTAGCTGGAGCTTCTGAGTCACTTCCATGACTTTTCTTTGTATGGCATGGACCTGTTGTTGAGCCGTAAGTTGTTCTTGGGATCTTTTCATCCTCTTGACTACTGACAAGAGTTTCAACTCCGCTTGTACTATTGTTGCTTGCTGCTTTTCTTCCTCGAGCTGCGACTCCAGTGTCTTCAGTTCAAGGTCCTCGGTAAGCCGCTCATAAGTCTGTGCACTGCGACTGCTTAGCTATTTACATTCCATGACTAATTATTTGATCCTTTCAACTGTTTTCCAGGTAGTTTCTTCTCTCTAGTCTCACACTTTCTATGGAGTGCTTGGCACCATTTTTAGCTCTAGTTCTGCAACTCTCTGTTGAATATGTTGAATGGCTTTAGCAAGCTTCACGACTTGATTTATTACCGGGTCTTATTCCATCTGCTCCAAGCCTATCACAAAGCGAAGTTATCTGTTGATGGCTTCTTTAACTATGACCTGCTCTACGAGAAGTTGTTCTTTCTCCTGCTGGATTTGCGCTTTATTTTCTTTGAACTTGGTTTGAAGGCCATCCTTCTCCTGTTTCACAACTCGACGTTGCTCTATAATTTCCTCTTGTGCTTGCTCCAGGGCCACTAAGGCATGTTATTTTTCTTCTTGCACACAATGACAGTGAGCTTCAATCGCATCAACTATTCTGTGGAGTTGGGTAGGCTCATCTCCCAACTCTGGTTCTTCTGGTGGTGGGGGAGCAGTGGACACTATGCAACTTGAGTGAAGGTCTTGTTGTACACCTCTTAGCTCTATCTCAATTCTATCATACATGGCTTCTTGTTTTTCTTCAGTTTTCTGCAAAATATATTTCGAGGCATCAGATATAGCTGTAATAATGTAGTCGAAGTCATCGACCGTGAGTACAGTCTGTAGATCCAGCTTACTTTCTTTGGACTTCTTCCACGATGTAGGTTTCATGGTGGAAACCTTTCTTTTCTTGGATGTCTCTGCCTCTTTAAGGGGGTTCCTAGGTGGTGTTACTTCACCCTGCTTCTGCTTGTCTTCTTCCCCTTATTTTTATTCTTTGTCCACTTCATTGTCTCCTCCTCCGCTAGGTGAATCTAATGCAGTCTCTTCTGATGTATTGTGTATTTCCTGTACATCTTCCTTCTTTTTCTTCCTGCTACTTCTAGGTACATCATAATCTTCTCGAGTAACCACCGCACTTCCAATGAGGGATGGATCGGACAGTGTCGCCTGGTCGACTGGTATAAGGAACTTTGTGGGCCATTCCTTAGTGATTTCTTCCAGGTCCTCCTCTGTGAGCTTGTAGTAGGACATAATCTCTTCTGTACTTTCGTCTACATGTGTAGTAATATAAATAAAATGCCTATCTACGCAGAACTTCATAAGGGGCTTGAACCTGTCCAGGGTATTCAACATCATACTAGGGAAAGACTCAATAACCCTCTTCAGCTGCAGGTAGTAGGTATGGAATACTGCATTTGACTGCCATTGTTTCCCCATGTTGCTCGAATACCAGAGCGTGGTGAACTTTGCAGCTAGTGACTCGAATGACTCGATATCAGGGGAGGTCGCACCTTCCAGCATCTCCCAAGCAGTAAATGCGATGAGGATCAACAGCCAGCTAAAATGAAACTCATAGCCCTGATCATGAGCTTCGCGGAAGTCCAGTTCTGACAGATTGACTAGGTAACTATCCCCGTTCATATGTAGTCCTTCCACACATTTTTCTTTGAGGTCAACGACAAAACCTATGACCTACGTGGGTTTGTTATTTCTTACTAGATTACCAGCAATCAACTAGAAAGAAAGGCGCACTGTGCCATTCTAAATGGAGGCTACCTAGTAGCCTCACTTCCCTTTCTCTACATCATCGTAGGTGTATTTAATCCTCTATGATAGGGTGCGGTCTGCAGCCTTCCCTGGATAAAAGTCTTGAGGGTCTGGTCCCTGTAAGCTCAATCCGGTGATCCTATGGATCAGTGCCAGATCGACGGTGATGCATCTGTCTAACCATATATACCTGCCATGGAAGGATGATAGTAGGAGCTTAACGCACGTGTTAACCTCCTAGTGCCTTCCAAAATGTGGTATATTCATCACGTTCAAGACAGTGGACCTCATGATGTCCATAGTCCACGACTGGGGGATGATCTTCGACTTCTTCTCCTTCATCTTGGTGAAATATTTGTGAGGTGCAAGAATTCCATAGCTCTTGCGGTCTCCTAGGTTATAGTCACTGATCATCAAGGTTGGAATCCTCTCCAACTGCGGTCTAACAACTTGTATTCCCTCCGGAAGGTACGTAGTGATGATTGTGTAGTCGAAGTCCCTCTGGACATTGTCACGACTCACCACACTGGCCAAGGGTGGGATGTATTCGGGTAGGATAAATGGGATTAACTTCACATTCACCAAGTCATATCGATGCTTGGTTCTTTTCTCAGTTGCATCTTAGGATGGTCCAGATCCACGAGTAGTCGACGGGGAGGCTTGCACTCTTCGTGTTGATTAGGCTTGGATGCTTACGGACATCACCTTCTCAGCCATGAGGTCTATTAGAATCTCTTCGACATCTTTGTCTACTGCACTAAGTTCGTTCAACATGCACACGTGAGATATGATATCTCAGGTCAATGAACAATACTCACTATGAAAGAATATATGGCAAGCTCTCAATGATCACTACGCAAAATCAACTAGTTCTCTGTGGGATCGAATAATCACAATTGGAAAAAGTGTTCTCGGTGCAATGCTTAATGAGATCAATAGAGATTGTCGTAACGGTTTCTTTCAATGGGTCACAAAGCCTTATTCAATGCAATTCCATCCGTTATGGCACAACCCCAATGGTCCAATGGCGAACTTTAAGGCCATAATTGTTTTCCTAACTATTTGGGAGCATCGATCTAATGGTCATAATGCCTCCAACAGTTATATTTCTCTGCCATGGCGAAGTGCCATTTTGTGATGTATTGATATTTCAACGAAGTTTGAGTTCTGGAAACCTTTCTTCTGCGAAGTATTCTCTGGAACTTCTTGCAATTTTTCTAACTTTTCCCTCTTCTTACTGAGCTTTCTAGCCTTCTTTCCTGTGATCTGAATCACTGGTTTCCTCTTTCCATTATTGTTCTTATCTCCTCTTAGCATGATAACTTTGCACTATGGAGGGTCTTTCATAGGATTCAAGGGTAATACTTCTTCTCTTTCTGGGGTAGGTGCTCTACTCTCTTGTACAGATAGGTGTCTCCAGTCTTCCTGTGTCCTTTCAACTTCGACATCCATATCTTTGGTCTTTAGTAGCTTCGAATGGTTCTCTTGTTCTTCCAGTAAGTGCGTTATTCTCCTAGCCATGAAATATTTTAGTTCTTTCTTTTTCTATTCTAGATCCTCCTCTTCTTGTTTCCTTCGTATCTGATCTTTCTCAATCCAGGGTTTTCCTAGCAATATAGCAAATGGGGTGTTGTTCTCAACAAACTTAACGATCTCAAATTCTTCTTTTGTCGAAGTGCCATGAGAACTCATAGATATTTGGGTAAGTCTTCCACATAGGGTTATCAACTTTCCTCTAAATAATCATATTCCTCCTAATGAAGGAACCATAGCAGGCTTTCCCAAAATTTTCCAAGTTCTTTCTGTCATGATATTCACCTATGTTTCCTCATCCAGGACACAGTCTATGTCAAAGTCTCCTATTCTTGTTTCTATGTACTGTTTGTCTTTTAAGACCTCTTATAAGTTGATATTTATGTGGTCATTCAAGGTTTCTTTCATCTGTAGTAATAAAGTCTCTGATTCTTTCTGGGGTTTTATCATATCCTTAGTTTCTTGTCCTGTCTCATATTTTTCTTGTTTCATATTCATCTTTTCAACTTTAGCAATCATTCTAGGACAATTCAAAATTTCATGGTCCATAGCTTTACAACAAAGACAACTAGGTATTCTACTAGGGAATTCCTTAGCAAGATTTCTCGGTCTTCTGCAACTGTAACAATGGGTTAATCCTCTCTTTCTCTTAAATGATCCCCAACCCTTCCTGTACTGCGCACTGGGATTACAGTAACTAAACTGCAAAAAAATCTTTCTAGGATCCTGCATCCATTTGTTAGTCCAACCATTCTTTATATGCATAGGGATAACATACCTTTCATTATTTCTATCAGATCTATTCATATCAAATATTCTTTATTCTAATTGTTCCTTATTTTCCAGATTAGGAATTTTTTTATCAAACATACCTAGATCCATACTTTCGAAACAAAAATTTTCACTTATCTTACCTTTCTCAGAGAACAAATCTTCAAGGTCTTACCTCTTTTCTTCAAATCAGACTTCTCTTCTTAGCACAAAGCTTCACAATTCAAGTAGAATACTGCACACTAAAGCAATATATCTACGCACAAAGATTTTTTTTCTTCAGTTCCCATAAATCACAGTTTCAGGTCCCGATAACGGAACCATTTGTTGGCACAGGGGTAGACCCAGGGTTCAATGCTTCAACAATGCACCAACAAAACCCTAACTATCAACCCTTTCAAAAACACCTACGAAGCATATGAAGTCTCACCTGAGGTAGAGGCAGGGGTGGTTTGATGCAGGAGCATCGCCAACACATCAAGCGAGCTAGCGCGGAAGCGGAGGACAGCTGGACAAGCCAGCACAAATTTTGAAAACACTTTGGAATTGTTGCGCAAATCTTAAATGAGCCATTAAGATGAGGCGCACTTGTATATTGTAAATGGACCTTGAGTGGATATCTCTCGTCCTTAGTAGGTAGATGACATTTAAAATAGTTAATGTAAAGTAGATAGAATTTAATTCTAGACTAGACAGTTGTAGAGCGCAAGAGGGAAACGGGATATAGACACCCTCATTGTGCATTGTAACATTATTCAGAAGCAATTGGAGCAAGAAGAAGCAGAGAGTTGTGTAAAAACAACATGTACAGACATTTGAATTAATAGAAAGCTTTGATTCAAATTCATGGTTTGTGTTGTTCTCTGTGTATTGGTGTTGAATGATAGGCTCATGAACGTTTGCTTCCTGTTATACATTTGCTTTTATATGTTGTGTATGTGATTTCATGTATGAATTGAAGTCTGAGAGGGAGATGGAATGAGTTTCAATTGTTTCTCTATTTGAGCCAGAGAATTCCTGCAAGGAGTGCAGTTGAAGTGTCCGCAAAGAGTGAGTTGACAGAGGGTTCAGATAGAGATAGTTTTTGTTCTCATTCATCCAGAAGTGCAGTTGGGCATAGGAGCCATGCAAGGAGTGCGCAGGCCGGGTATAAGTCTCAGGGTTGCGAACCCGAGTGAAGCATTTGACAGACTGTTGTTGCAGGTGTGCGCAGATTCAAGTGACTTCAACACTTCGATGTTGTTGAAGGTTTGCTGAAAGGAGTGCATGCAAGAGTTTTCTTGAAGGACTTGAGGTCGTGGGGAAAATCTCAGGAGGGATAGGACCTTCGAATTTGTTGAAGGACAGCGTAGAAATGTTGTGCCTTGAAGGTTGGCAAGAAGCATCGCAAGTTTTCACGTAGGTGGATAAGTTCTGTGGAAGAACACTTAGTCATTTCGTGGATTGCATAAGGAAGAATGGATGGTCGATATCTTCCAGCGAAAATCAGCGAGTCACCGTGAGCCGTTGGATCTCGCGGGGGTGCAGGGGGATACTGCATATATTCCCATAGTGTTTCAAGCTCAGAAGGGGCAGAGCCATTGATCCAATCCAGCCAGGGGTGTTGGATTATTCGCGAAATCGCCTATCGGGATTTCGTAAGAAAGGAATCAAAGATTTGGTAATGGGAGTCGCAAAATTGCGATACGCGATATCCCGATGGCTACAAGTACAGTGTGGGGCCACATGATTTGGTGGTGGACAGGTAGCACACTATATCGGGGTTCGGGAAAAGTAAAGTCCCGAAACATTGGACATCAGGATTCACGATCCTGCGAAGTCCGAAATCTCGACGAGGTGATGGGACCGTTGAAAAATCAAAGCCACGAGCTCATCGGAGTTTCGGCATATCGGGACTCGGGAGTCGGAGAACCGAGTTTCTCTACACCACGAGTGCGGAGATCCCGATAGAGAAAGTCCCGACAAAGGAACGGAAGGGTCAGTGTTGACTCATATCGGGTCTCGGAGATTTGAGAGTCCTACGCTCGATCACTGACCTCGCAAGGTTTTGAAGTCCTATTCCCCGATAAGTAAAGAGAGGGGGAGTCATGCAAAGAGATCTGTGGGTGAAAATTTCTTGATAGGGAAATAGAAGGACCGATTAGTGTTCTTCGGGCCGAGCAAAGAGAAGATCCTGTGAGCAGGCGTGCCTGCGGGTGCGACACTGCGTCAGTTTGGTATCAGAGCTTCATATTCTTGTCTATATATTTCAGGCAAGGAAGGAATAAGAGGTAAGGAGTACTCTGATACACAATGTCAAGTGGTATCAGATCTAAGACAGATTGTTCTTTGCCTTCTGTAGCAGAGAAGAGAAGAATTCGCCATGCCCCCAAGGAGAGATAGGTAGTCACCTGATCCAGAGGATAGGGAAGTGCAGAGAAGAAGAGGTAGGCAGATAACTGATCCATCCATAGAGGGACAGATGAGAAACCTCTGAGCGAGACTTGAGGACATGGAGACAGTGCAAAGACGCATAGCTAGTGCAGGGGATCTGAGTGATTCCGATAGTGAAATAGAGGTTGAACGAGAGGAGGAAGTTACAGCCGGAGATGCATCAAATGAGCATTTGATCAAATCTATTGCCAGGATGGGTGCAAGAGCAAAGATGGACATTCCAATTTACGAGGGAAACTTGGATGCAGAGGAGCTACTAGATTGGATTAGAGCTTTGGATGCTTACTTCGACTACGAAGATGTCGAAGAGGAAAAGAAAGTCAAGCATGTTGTTACACGCTTAAAAGGACATGCAACATTGTGGTGGGATGAACTACAAGCTGACAGGCGCTGCAAGGGCAAGCAGAAGATCAAGAGCTGGGATAGGATGATCACAAAGATGAAGGCGAAATTCATCCCCAGGGATTATCAAATTAATCTGTTCAGGAGAATGCAGAACCTGAGACAGAAGCTGATGACAGTGAAAGAATACACTGAGGAATTCTATCGACTGAACATCAGGGCAGGTCATCGGGAGAGCGATGATGAAAAAGTTGCCAGATACATGAATGGCCTGAGATATGATATCCAGGATGATATGATCATGGTAACCATTCGAACGGTGGAAGATGTTTATCAGATGGCTCTGAAAGCTGAAGAGAAGCTGAGCCGAAAACAGAGTCAGAGGGGCCAAGGCAGAAGTCAGCCCAGAGGCAAAGCAGTTGCCCATGACAAATACCAGAAGCCCAAGGAGGAATGGAAGAAACCTCAAACTCATGCAAAGAGAGGTGGAACCTCACAGCGGGGGCCATATGTTGAATAGATAGGGCAGCATAATGAACAGAGAGGAGATTATGCTGACAACAACACTTTTCCTCGTACTAGAGGTAGAGGAAGAGGAAGAGGTGGAGTAATCACATGCTTCACATGCGGAAAGAATGGGCACAAGTCTTACGAGTGTCCAGAGAAAAAGAAGGACATTGGA